>APFE030943024.1:56828-72045 GCA_000404065.3 Pinus taeda | reverse complement strand
AAGGTGTTGCAAAATATTGGTACTATGGCATACAAATTGGAGCTTCCTGCAGCTTCTCGAGTGCACCTAGTTTTCCATGTTTCATGTTTAAAGAAGGTTATAGGAGACAAACTCCCAGTTCAAACAATATTGCCAAAACTTGATGAGGAAGGAAAAATTATATTGAAACCGAAAGCAGTCAGAGAAACAAGAACTTGACAACTACGAAATCGATCCATTTCAGAGTATCTCATCAAGTGGAGGAACTTATCCGCTGAAGATTCCACATGGGAGGATGAGAATTTTATACAGAACCATCTAGAACTACTCAAGCGTTGAGGACAACACTTTTTTGAAGGAGAGGGGCATGTTAGGTCCCTATAATACTAGTGATTCCCCCATTACTATTGTAGTTGTATCCCTTATTAATATTGTTGTGCCCCTATTGTACCCATATTGTTATTTTTGTGCCTTTATCTTATTATTGTTAGTTCAACTTGGTCATATTGTGACCCCTTAGACTCCTATATATAGAAATGAGGTTTTTTCATTTGAATCATGTTGCCCCCTCGAAGAGGGTTATCTCTAAGGCATTGATCTATCTTTTTGTGAGCTGGTTTCATAACACAAGTTGGGTTGCGCCCAACAAATTGAACTGCTTCAATCCTCAATAACAACAAGGGTATCCCTTGACTAAACTGCCTCAACCTTCAATATCAACGACAAGGGCCCAGATAGTCCCATACCTACTTGTCCCATCACATTGTACAACACATACATATACACAGTGTACCACAACACACACACCTATACTCGATGTACAACACAACACATACACCTACACATGATGTACAACACAACACATACACCTACACTAGTGTACAACACAATACATACACTTACACCTAGTGTACAACACAACACACACACACCTAAACCTTGTATACAACAAAACACATACACCTACACCCGGTGTACAACACAATGAATACACATGCCACGATACAATGACTACATAATACACATAACATAGTACGACATGTATGCTCCAAAACGTGTATGACATGTACACAACACCACATGTACATAGCACCACCTGCACGACATGTACACAACGCCATATGTACACAGCACCACCTGCACAACGTCTACACAACACCACATATACAACATGTACATAACACCATATGTACACATCACCGCATATACAACATGTACATAGAACCATATGTACACAACACCTCGTATACAACATGTGCACAACACCTCGCATATAACATGTACACAACACCAGTATTTCACATCCGGAGACCACACCGTCTTTACTAAGCAACCTCGCTTCTAGTGTCTTTCCACTATTCATGTTTTTCTAGCATGTCGCAGATCACACTGCTTTCATTCTGCTAATGTATCCCTCATCATTACCTGTCCATAACATAAACATAGGCATAGTATAAGCACATAATATCAATTCATATCCACACGATACTAACCTCATATATATTTCAGAGATATTATTCCCACTTGATTCCTGATAAGACCAAGAACCTCTTCATGCCATTCACCCGCCTAAGAAATAATTCCTCCACACTAATGATCCCTGACAACCTTTTCAGACAACAACATACATACATACATATATACATATAAACATTTTCATAAAGCAATCATGATCCCTGATGACCCTGCCAAACTACGACATACATACAAACATGTATACATAGGTAGACATCAACATAATCATGCTCACAACATAATTACCAAATATCATAAGGTCAAGGTTAAGATAACTCCCTGTATCCATGCATAATATGCACAACATTGAAAACAACAGTTCACAACATAGCTAAGGCATCTTATACCTCAGATTCATTTGCTTTGCCTATCATGTTACCTTTCTCATGACTATCCTGCCACCGTCGATTTACCCCAGTGGACCCAACCAATCCAACCGACTGTCAAGCTCTTGCCTTCAACTGCCCTTTACTCATGCACTACGCTTCATCCAGGTCTTACATTACCTATTGGGTTTCATTCAAATCTCCCTAAGCTCCATTAACTTTCCTCTTTCCCCAACGAATTCCCAAGACCCTAAAAAAATAAAATACAAAAACAAGAACAAACAAGAAGAAAACCATGAAAACCAATAAAAATACGACACCACAAACAAAGTGGCATGGCCATGCACCAGACACAATCAAAACCACAATCAAGTGTAAAAAAATCACAAAGCACCAAAAAAAAAAAAAAAAAACTTTCAGCATTCACCATGACTCAACCTCCATGCGTTCCCAAGGTTTCTAATGGAAATCTCAACATGAGCCTTCTTTAAGATTTCATGGCAGTCTCTTTTGGCATGCAATCCCCTACATCATGCTACCATAAACACACAATTTTTAGTGCATAAAAAAATATACAATATACAATATACCAATTACCTTACATTATTGTGCTACGCACACTACCATGTAACTAAACACGTACATATATCATCTCTCAAGGGACTCCAATTTCTTGACGAATCTAGCTATTACTGGAAGCTAGTTGTTATGCCTGTCAAATACATGTTCATGAACATAACACATATCTACATAATGCCAGATAAAATCAAGGTTAATAAGACTTCCTATATTCATGCAAAGCACTCATTCGTTTGGAATAATGGTTTCCAAACATAGCCAAAGGAATTCTCACCCAATTCCTTTCTTTTAAATTTTACCTTGTTGCAATTGAGTCTTACTATGCGCTATCACATAACCCAATTGCTAGTTATATAAACAAATCAATTGTTACCTTGTCATGCTAATACCAAGCATGTTGCCCTACAACTATTCACACATGTCAACCACATGTTCCAAAGATCAAAACATAGTGTCTATTAATTTGAAATCAACCTTTACCAAGACTAACAACCATGTCATAATCAACTCACTATCATTAGTCATAATATTACAACTAGCACTCACTTGCACTAATGTACATATCAACGATCTCAACACTTATTGTGTTAGTAAAACCATCTTAAAACAAGATAATTTCTTCATGAAATCTTACATACACATACTCATATCATGCAATTAATCAAGCATTCAAACAACTTGTAGACATACCATGTTAGATAAACCAAATAAATGACATATTCAAACTCATACCTCAATGTATCTCAGGGGAGGCTATCACATCTGCACAAGTCAATCTAGATTAGTATGACACAATATCACAAACATATCATCATATACCTGAATATCATAACCATAACCATCTGCACATGCCAATCCAGATTAGCACGATACATAATAACATCAAGATCTTAAATGAAATTACCATAATCATCATGTGTATGACCACAATACATACAACAACAAGTTACTACCATTCATGATTATCTGACACATGTGTATATGACCACATTGAACAACTAGCATCTATCATGCATGTAACCACAACAACAATAGAATGACAAGAATATACATAACCATAATGCATATAACAACCATTAACCATCATTCCTGCATGCCCAACATACAAACATGTATGACATTTTGCTCTTATAACCATGACATTCATTTCGTCAAACATTTGGCAAACATGTAATCTACAAGTCATGAATTCATATCTAATCATAGGAGTCTGGAAATTATCTGAGAATCACCAAGAAGGTATAATGCCTTCTCATAATAGTTTCAATAACATTTGTTAGTCCATGCATTCATCAACCAATCAATAACTTATCAAAACATGTAAAGAACCATATATACAATACATCATATAACCAACTTATAATCAGAATAGAACCATGGCA
Source organism: Pinus taeda (assembly GCA_000404065.3). Lineage (NCBI taxonomy): Eukaryota > Viridiplantae > Streptophyta > Pinopsida > Pinales > Pinaceae > Pinus > Pinus taeda. The sequence goes on along the minus strand of APFE030943024.1, from coordinate 68,264 downwards.
AAGCAACCATAAGATAACCATCATAATCAATACATATGATCATAGATCACAATAGGGAAAAACCTCATATTAACACATGAAAATACCAACCAAGTTAGGGACTTCCATGTACCACCCAACCATAGATTTGGCTGAGCCAAATATTTCTTTCAACCAATCACCCATGCACCATATTCCAAGCATGAATGTGGGATCTCATGGGAAAACCAAAACATAAACAACCAAGGGAATCCAGAGGTTAAACCACCTCCACCCTCACATTACCATGATCTCACCTAAACCGGTCTCGAGATCACAAAACCAAACCAAGCTTAGATGCCTTAGAATTCCTTCACCATCCCTTGATGAATTTTCCTGTCTCCACCCACCTGTTGAGGGCCTCCCAGATAAAACCATATTCACCCCAACCCTTGGGATTTTCTTGAGACCACCTCACCCCGATCCAAAACCTTCCAGCAATCCAAAGCTCGACCGAGTGAAAGAACCTCATCACAACATGGCTAACCAGAAATGGTAAGGCAAGGTTGAAACCACTATCTCACATGGAAAAAATCATGCCTATGACAACAAGAGAACCAAATAAACACATGCATGTACCATGCATGCACAAACCAAATAGGAAATCACACATGAAACTTGTTACCTGCAAGGATTCCCTTTGAAGCTGCTTGATCCAACTTTTCCTTACTTGTCCTTTGCTTTGCTTGTCCTTCCTTTACCTTCCCTTACTTTCTTTCTTGTCTTTTGATGCTCTTTTCTCTCTAAGAGTAATTCCATAGCCAAACTGACAAAAGATTGTGAACTAATTCTCCAAAGCATTTTTATTATTAAGGCCTCTAATTTCTTCATTTTTCCTCTATTTTCCTTCAATTTTATCCTTGCATGCAACATGTGACCTTTCACCTTCCTTTTCTCCTAATTCTTTTATTTTCATAAATAAATGGAAATTAATTCCTTTTTGCCTCTTCAAAGCCTTTACCAATTTCCTTAGCCATAAACAAACCAAATGAACACCCACTAGGATGTTTTGCCCAACATTCAACTTGGAATATGTGTCCCATGACCTTGGTCTTCTTTTTCCTTTATTAACCTTACTACATGAACTTTAACCTAGGGTTGTTACATTTAACTTCAAATTAACTGGTCACTCTCCAGTCATAACTGTCGATATCTAAATTCCAAGAGTAGACCAATTTAGAGGAATTGAAACCCTCTAAATTCTGGTAATCTAAGATGTTGTTTACTACCAATAGTAGAGTAGAGTATATATGAGAGCAGATTAAAGGACATTAAATAAATTGATGCAATGCAAGAGGAAATTTACTAAAGCTATAAACATGGAAAATAATCAAGGCAAACATTTATTAGAATGGCGAAAGAAATTAAACGAAAGAAAAGTGTCTGAGCTGGAATTGAATCCCAATTGGCATGGTGGAACCCCAAAAATTTAATCTTGTTCCTTGCACAACATATACCACTTATATCAAAAGGAGTACAATAGAAGCATGGAATAATTTTAACATAATGAATAGTTGTGTAATGTGCACACTAATAAAATCAAGGTATGCAATGCCATATATGGTCAAAAAATATGATGGTTCTATTGAGGAAATTGGGAGTATTCAATGTCCATATCACATGTGGATTCAAAGAAACTTATAAATTAACTTGGGGTAATGATGTAATTTTGGTTGTAGTCACTCAATTTTGGTGGAAATGGTTATTTTTTTACTCTTTGAACAAATTGGTTATTTTTTTTACTCTCAAATTGGTTATTGGGCTTTAAAAATCGTGATTGGTGTACTTGATGTCTTTCTTGTAATAGGATCCATTTCGGTAGAGTTATGATCAAGAAGTTGAATGTAGCTCATTTTCCATGTGGTTGAATTCTTCTTCTTCTAGTAGTGGTTGACAAAAGGTATGGCGCAAATGTTCACTCTCATGCTCATGCTGAAGTTGTCTTATATTTTGTGTCATGGATGTTCAACATCAAGAGAATGAGGTTTCTTCTATTGCATTTGGTAATCTATGGAAGAATGAGCATGCAAAAAATTGGAAAGAGGTAGAGCATGTAAAAAATTGTCATGGAAGTAGTTGAATTAAGGCCATAGAACAAAATGCATAGAATTTCTTAGGCTTTTGCAACTAGTTATATTGTCAATATGCTTGTTTAGCATGAAGGTATTTCATATAAAGGTTGGGGTTTAACTTAAAGGTATTTCATCGAAATGTTGAGCTTGGCAACATGCTAATCGACTAATTTCATTATATACACAATAGTAAAAAAGGACTTGATAAATAGCTTGAGAGATGATTTGTTGTCTAAAGTATCAAAGTCATTGATGTATAAGAAAAGTCCCCTCCTTTAAACATCTTATTAGAAACAAAATCAAAATATCAATAATTATTGTAAAATGTATTATTTTTTTCTAGAAAAAAAAATCATTATATTTCATATTGAAATATATGTTGTGTTGCTATGTAGCCCCCCCCAAAAAAACTAGTTCACTGGACCGCATCATTAGGAAATCAAAACATCCTTGGCTACCATTATAGCAGTTTAACTTTAACAAATAAATCACAAAATGTGTTGATCAAAAGTATGGTTGTATGCTATCTCAAAACACATATATTGATTAAGGAAAAAACAAGGCATTCTCATAAGGAGATTAATGAAAGTTGAGATGCAAGAGTAGTTGAAAGAGAATTTCCAGATAAGGGGAGGTTGACACTCACAAATTTGCGTAAAATGTGAAATGAAAGACATGAAATATGAAAAACCATAGCCAATTTTTCATTTTATGAGCATAAATTCCAGGCTTGAATGTATCCTTTTCTTATGAAAAAATGATTATTTATTTAATTATGATTTTTTCTTTAATATCTCATCTTGCATTTCAAAAGAACACGTGTTTGTGGATTATTTATTATTAATAATTGATTCTATATGTATTTCAAAATTATTTCAATGGCCCTCGATCAGGGTGCAAAACAATTGGAGGTCCACTTGGGTTTGATTGATATGATAGAGAAATTAATTGTTTGGGATGGTGGGTGGTATTCGCCACACCCTCACACGCTTGTTCACCTTGATAACATGAAGCGTCGTAGATCATGGCAGATCCATGATGTGAAGGTTGGTAATCTTCAACGCCTACAGATGGTGGGAGCGAAGGTGGAGTTAATGACATCTGTCCGTCGTATAAACTGGTGTCCTCGGCTTCGTAGGGAGCCTAAGTTTGTTGTCTACAGATTCGCGACACCGGGAAACGGGAGAGGTTTACTCAGCCATTGCCCGTCTCTGTTCGAGGTTGGCATATAAAGTCTGGTATGTTTAATGCTTACCCTGTATCGTGTGTTGGGGGCTGTTATTTGTGATAAGCCTCACACCTAGAGGAGAAAAGAAACAATGGTTAAATTAGTAGTTTCTATGACTGGAAATATTGGCATTCTCGACTATGTAATGTTGATTTCTATCTTTTTTGGCCACATTCTTTCACGCATGGGCATGTTTACTAGTTTCCAATTTTTTCTCATGATGTTTCCTCTACATGTCGATAATTGGTTTCTTCGTTTTAAGTCTGAATTGTCTGGGCAAGCCTTGTGGCGAGTAAGGGTTCACGTTAATGATTAGGGCTAAATATATAGATTTTAGGCTGAATGGTGCATGCCCTGAATCTATAGATTTTAGGCTCAATGGTGCATGGGGGACATCGTTTACATTCTGGTGGTACCTCACACTACCAAAGGGTTACTGTTTGTTTATGCGTGTTGGCTCAGGTGATGGAATTATGAAGGGGCACAGTGTTGTCCAACGTTTAATTTGTTTTTATGGTCATACATTAAGTTAATTCTCATCTTTCGGGTGGTTCTCAATATAAATTATATTCCATGTCTACCTATGTCACCTCCACCTCCAGCGTATGTACAGAGGGTTGGTTTACAAGCGCAGGAAGGTGCGAGAAGGTTGAAGAATGAAGGCCCGACTTTGGCGACTATGGTGAAGACTTAGCCTCGCGGTGGGGCTGCAGAAACCATGATAGAAAAGGCCAAGAAATTGGTTCACCTTCTGGTCAGATTGCATGCCAAAGGGGTTGGAAAACAAACTCTGAGATTCTTGAGGCCACGTTTCAGGCATACTGCGAAGGGATCCCAACTTAGGTCAAACAATTAATAACGATTTGGGAGGAAAAGTTGAATTTGAAAGTTGAGCGTGAATCACCAATAGAGGATTGGGGGGATCTAATCACAGACCCTGGGTATACCTGCGACCGTCTCACCCTGTATAGATAGACTATCCATATCTTTTGGTTAATGAAATTTATAGTGGCCAAAGCAATGGTTGCGACCATCAACACACTAACACAAAGTGAGTTTGACCTGGGTCTCCGAGACATTCAGATAGAGCTCCAGCTCATTCAACTTCAGCTGCAGAACCAAAACTCTTGCCTAGGCTACATCGAGCAACATATTCCATGTCTGCCGCAATCTAAATTTCCAGGTTCAAGTGCTAAAGATCCTGCTCCTGTGGTATCGTCAGATGAATAGTTGGTCGAAGTTATGTCTGTTAATTTTGCTTTAAATTTTGTTGTATATGTCGGGTAGCATTTATGGTTTTCAGTGTTATGCTTACTAGTTGGTTTCCAGACTATAAGACCTATAAGGCTTGGTTAGATAGACTCAGACTATTTATGTTTTGGATGGATTATAATGCGGTTCGGTGGCCAATATATCTGGTTTCTCACTGAGCAGGTTGAGGCCACCAAATGATTTATATGTTTGTAACCTGCTTGTTTATTTATGAATGGATGAAAGGTATTAGTAATCTTACACTTTTTTTTTTCAATGAAATTTTATTTATAGAAAGGAAACATTGTTCTTGAGAAATAGTTAACAAAAAATAGAAATGGTTTTCAGATACATAAATTTGATTAAATGAAATATTAAATTAAAAAAATTAATAATAATTAAAATGGTTTTTTGCATTACTCACCCATCTGAATAGCACCCCACAGGTTCAATACTTAACTAGTAAAGAATGCAAGCTAATAACACCACTTGAAATTACTTACATAACAAATTCTTGTATTAATTTTTGGGGAAAAATGTTTATAAATTCATAGAGATAAAAGTTTGTCAAAATTTAACTATATTTTTATTTATTTATTATTATTTAAAATCGTGATTATTTTGTAGATATATCATCTCTTTACATTTAGAAAAATCACTCATTTTTTATATCACTCTATTATTTTTTATACACTTATTTTTTCAATAAAAAAAAAAATTATATTTCCTTTTTGTTATTTTTATTATCAAAGCTAATATTCATAATATTTTAATATTATGAGTAGGTTGTAAAAGTTAATATTTTTATGAGTGGGCCTAATGGTTAAGAGCGTGTGTTTCCTCCTAAGAGGTTATAGGTTCAAAATCAGAAGGGGGTAGAGTATGTATGCCTTTATAGGCTTAACAGTCAAATCATTGCGCGGAGGTGGATCCCTTGTTCCACAAACAAAAGGGTCTCATACACCAATTTAGTCTCTGACTTGGCCGCGATCTTAAAATTAGAAAATAATAATAATTAAAAATAATGTTATATATTTTGGTTTTAATGTTTATTTGATTTTATAGTAATGTTTTTCAAAATTATTTCGCTTTATCCTTTTCCATGTAAAACAATCTCTATATCTTAAACAATTCTAAAATTCAATTGATATTTTTCCCATTTGTAATAAATGTTTTTTAAATAATTATAATTTTTCCTTTTTCCATCCAAAAAAAACTTACACATTTCAATTATTTTTAAAATTCAATTCTAAAATTCAATTGATATTTCTACCATGTGTAATGAATGTTTTTTAAATAATCTTGAGCTCTCTAGTTTCGATGTTCCACATATGTAATCAAATCCATTATAAATTCCTCATGCTTTATAAAATGTCTATTTTTAATCTATTTTAAAACAAGATCCATAAGGTGACCATCTCACCGTGTTTTTATTTAATAAATTTAAGATTAATTTTTTTTTATACAATTGAAACAAAATAAATCACACAAAGTTTATGGGTGTAAAATTGACTGTGATGGAGTGTACTATTAAGTTTTTTTGTAGTGTGAAGGTCATTGGTTCAAAACTCTGTGGGCAAAAAATCCAGTTATGTTAAGGGCTGGTGTGGCCCAAGCCAAGTGCAATCCCTGAGTGTTTTTTACAGCTTAGATGCCCCTGGGTCACTGTTTCTCAAACCACAAGTGAAGCCTGATGTAATCTTTGATGAACTCATACCACTTGACAAAAAAAACAAGTCACACAAATGAAAATGATAAAAGAAGTAATGAATGCAATATTACATCAAAATGATTTAATACTTATTCTGAATGTTTTTGCTTGTCAATATATTTGAATATATTGTCACAATTTATGATTCTCATAATGATTTTTGCAAAACAACCCACTATTTCTAAAACACCTAATTGTCATATACACATCTGTGAGACAAGACTCTTAGTTTAACTATTGATGCTATATTGTCTTTCAAAACCAAGCTATAAACTTATGAAAGAAAGATCAGCGTTCCAGGCCTAAAATTTAAAGAAAACAAATAATTTGAAGCGATGTGACAACACTTATATAAATATTGTCTTTAGAATTTTATCAATCTGTATTATTTGCATGTCATTATTGGATTGGTTTAGATTGGGTATAGAATCTAACATTGCTATCAAGGTTGTTATTTTGGCTTGCATAACCACTCAACCATTAGGAAAATGCAAAAATTCCCTATTTACTATGGCTAAATTGGATGATTTTTTTATTATAAAACAGGTGAGATTTAAAAATCACAATCTCATATATTTGAAAATTTGTCAAAATTACATGCTCTTTCCCCAAAGTCCTTGTAAACCTCAATTTCATAGTGTTTGTCAAGATTGCTAAATTCTTTCTCGAAAGTTGTTCATTAGATTGTTAGTCCACACCACAAAGGTACCATCTGAGTCCGTAGTCAGTACATTTCTATCTCTGTTTCCCACACCATGCTATAATATAGTAAACGACTGCTAAATAAAAAATTCTCAACCAAACAAACACTAATAAAAGAGATCATAACAACAACACATACTATTATCACAACGAGTTAGAGATGGTTCTATCTCTCAACTCTTGAGTTGGCATTGCATATTGAGTCTTCTCAACTTAATAACATAACCTAACTTTGGTTGAATTTCTTTATTTAATATACTTCTTCTCAGAATCAATGTAGTCCATAATTTTTTAAGGTTCTTGAGTAGCGAGGAACTAGACATCCTAGTTGGTATCCTCAAAGATCTCATTGAAGGGATCTACAATGTTGTTGATCATTTAGTCATGCTTGAGAATAAGATGTAGTATGGCCATGTTTAAGACCAAGGTTAGCATCATATCATTCCATGGGTTGAAAACCAAGTCAAATAAATGAACTTATTTGCAGACAACAACCTTTGAAAGTAGAAAATCAATGAGACTAATAACTTTGGGCCTTCCAAATTTGATCATTGATTAGATTCTCTTAGTATTCTATACAATAAATTATTCAGGAATAGATTTATATGTTTGATGGTGTTACATTTCCCATAGTTTAGAGGTTTTTGCTTTTAGACGATTGTCACTAATATCCAAATAAGAAATCATACAAAAATTCAAATTAAGAAATTCTAAGATAACACCACATGGATTATTGCTATTAAATACTAATTCTTTCAAATTAAAACAACTCCCAATTTGAGAAAAACAATGCCATGACATATAGTGTTTCCAATACTAAAAATCTCCACCTAAAATACGTAATGGGTATTATGCCATTTAGTCTATTTGTATTCAAGTTAATTTACCTCAACTCAATTTAATATATACATCATGTAAATAAGATTTTCCCAGAAATTAACTATGATATAGATTTAATCTTCTAACCCACTTGAACTTGTTAAGAACATGAAATCATTTAGGTATATATAAAATTCCTTTCATTTTTCTAATTATAAATAAACTTATTAAGCAAATTTTCAAAGAAGTAAATTAAAAACTTACTAACCGAACTTTGATAATATTAACTATTAAAAATAATTTGTTTTTAATCTCAATTATTTCATTTGATTGCAACGAACATAAAACATCTCTGCAATTAACCCGTTTAGATACATGTAAAGTTATCCCAAAAACCCTAACAAAATCCTTCCTATTAACCCTACTTCGCCCTACGCGCTACAGTCATCCACGCATTCAGAGTTTTGTGCGCTACAGTCATCCACGCATTCAGAGTCTTGTGCGCCACAGCCGTCCGTCGGCGTTCTCCAGGTAAATATACTTTCTTTTCTGCACCTTTCTTTGAGGCAGATGATGTCCATACGATTGAAAATATGGAAGGTGATGTCTCCGCTTCCTCCTCTTGCAATTTATGCGAAAATCCTCTTAAAATTCCCCAATTTCTGCACCAAAACGGTCGTCCCATCCACAACTCCACCAGAAAGGGGTGTTGTCACAGAATTTCTCCTCAACAAGTGTAGTTTGACAGAGAAAGAAATCTCAAAATCCTTTAAACATTGCAGTCACTTCCTTCAAATCAAATCGGTCCAGAATTGCGAGGCAGTTTTGGAATTGTTAAACGGCTGTGGTTTGATCACCCCAGCGCAGATTCGAAAAGTGACCCTGTACAGCCCTAAGCTTTTCTTTTATAGATTCGAAATAATAAAGCCGAAGTTTAATTTCCTGAGGACTTTCATGAAGGAAGAGGATATCACCAAATTCATTTATACTGGTGCAAGGTCTATTGAGCTCAGCGAGAATAGGCTGAAATCTACAATTATAGTTTTGCGAAAATTGGGTCTTGAGGGCAAAGCATTGTCAGAATTAGTGGCAAGGGAGCCCCGCTTGTTCACGGCTTTAGAGAAAGATGTGATCGAGTCATTTAAAGAAGTGGTGGATTTGGGGATCAAGAAAGGATCAAAGATGTTCGCATATGCTTTGCGGGGAATATTAAAATTCGGAAAAGAGAGATTAGATCGTAGACGGCTGTGTCTGAGCCGTTTAGGTTTCGCCGAAAATCAAATTTTGGTTATTTTGAGGCGGCGGCCGATGGTTCTGGGGCTCTCAGAGGAAAAAGTGGAACGCAATGTGGATTTTCTGGTCAATTCTGTGGGGCTTCCATTGGATGATTTTGTTAAGTATCCGATACTGTTTTCCAGCAGCTTGGAGAAGAACATAATTCCGCGGTATAGAGTAACGGAGGCATTGAAGTTGCTGAAAACAGAGATGAGTTTCCCACGAGGTGTTACATTGACAGAAGAATGTTTCTTGGAAAAATATGTTAATTCCAATGCCGAATTCTCCTCAGTTCTGCTGGATATTTACCATGGTGGGAAAGCTGAAAAGTTACAAGGAGACGTGTAGAAAGTGTGACTGAGTAAAACAGATCCAGGAAACTTGTGACATTTCATCATCGGCTTCAATATGATTTTTTCGTTTAAAATTCCAAGTTGTGAGATTTCATCGTCTGTCTCAATATGATTTTTTCGTTTGAAATTCCTTTTTTATACTTTATTTCTTCAATGATTGTTACTGTGCATAGTTTTTTTCTTAGATCAGAGAACCCGTGACAAATTAGCTTTAAGTTGAAGTGATAAGCTTTACTGTTTTATTTTATTTTATTTTTTTAAGTGGAGTGATATAAGCTTTAGCTTTACAACAATCATATGGCACAGGAGGAGTCCAAAAATGTGTTTGTAATATCAATGTCATGCCGCTGCCAAGTGAGATTTTTGAGAAGGATATTAAATAGGAACAATTTGACAATATCACTTCATTCTTTTTAATTCAGTTTCCTGCCTTTCGTTGCCTTTTAATGTGTAATTATACTTTTAAAAATATAACTAATATTGATTTGCTGTTAACACACAACCTGTTCCCTATGATTGAATTCTTGCATTCATATAGGCCGCTGTCGTTGAATTATTGCATGTATATACCGCTTAGTATTTTACTTCAGTGTTTGGGCTGCTTATGCAAACGTAGTTTTTAGCGTGGTCTTGATCTTTGCAAATACAAACCTTTGGGTTGCTTATGCAAGCATAGTTGTTAGCGTAGTATTGATCTTTGCAAATACAAACCTTTTGGATTAGAAGAACAATGTTCTAGATCAATAGGATTTCTTTTTGCTAGCTTCTTGCCATGTTTGTACGCATTTTTTCCCACGTATATCTAGTATATCTAATACATGGACACAGTCAAATTTGAAGTCCTTGTTTGTGTTAGCACCTAAATCCGCCTCAGGCTGAAGGAAGGCAAAATTCAGGGTAACCACAAACCACGCTCAGTCTGGTAGCTAGCCTTACCAGAACAGGAGAGGGCTCTCTCCGAGTCACACTCAGTGAATAAGTAAATGAAATGGCCTGAGATGACTTACAATGAACTATTTATCTTAGGCTAGTAAGTGAAAATGAATATAAGAAGTGATTTTTATGAATGACTGTGTTTCTGGGATGTTATGGGACCATTGGAACTCAATGAACAGAGAACTTAACATAAAGACACAGATTATTTCGTGAGGCAAGGTAGGTGGAAAGCATAGCAATTTTAATTTTAAGATATGGCAGAATGGAGAGATTGATTAAGAAGGTGAAAAGGGCATGAACAACATGAATCCTTTTAAACAGAAGAATGAACACTGTACATGAAATTTTCCCATAGGTAGAGCAATAGAATTGAATTCTACCTAATCTTACTCGAAAAATTTCACTAGAAATGAATACGAAATGAAACTATGGAACATAACAAAGAAATGGAGAGATTGATTAAGAAGGTGAAAAGAGCATGGACAACATGAATCCTTTTCAACAGAAGAATGAAACATTGCACATGAAATTTTCCCATAGGTAGAGCAATAGAATTGAATTCTACCTGATCTCATTCGAAAAATTTCACCAGAAATGGATACGAAATGAAGTATAAAACATAACAAGATACATATGAAACAAAAGAGACACACTTGCTACACTCACAACCACATGAATCTCATGAAACAGAGCCGCTGCCTTTCATTAATTCTCTGTGAAAATATACAGTGCAGAAGCAAAATTTCTTTCCCACAGTCTCCCAGAAATTACAAGCCAGCCAACCCTTAGAACGCCCAGGGGTTGGGAAGTTACTCAAATCATTTCGAAGTGGAGATGGAGAGCCAACCATCAGCTACAGCTGCAACGCTCTCAAGCATGACATTTGGCTGGGGTGCCCCTTTGCATTCCTTTGTGTTAAAATTGGCAACTAGGGCCAAACTCCATGTGGGTCAGCTTATTTATGGCAGCAGATATTTTTATTGGATCCCTCTCATTGAGAGGTGTAGGATTGATCTAAAGATCATCTGATTCCGATAAGTATTTATGGAGATATGAATTTATTTTGTTTAT
>APFE030943024.1:30769-55583 GCA_000404065.3 Pinus taeda | reverse complement strand
AGGGGCAGCCAATGGACGAGATGCAAAACGATGATAGGTGAAGGAGTCACCTTGAGAATCAGTTGAAGCAGAATGTCTTCAACTGATCTCATCATGATACGAAATGATCTATGCTAGATCTAGATAAGTCAAAGAATTGACTGCTATTGTAAATGTACTCTCTCTCTCTCTCTCTGCTGAACTTTGAAGATAAAAGAAGATTTGATCAAAGGGTTTCCCCACACATTGTGGGGTTTGTCCCTGGCTCGCGCCATATCTTGTGTCTCTTGTCTTGGCTTGTCTTCTGCGTTTTGTATTTATGTTCTATCTGCAGTTTATCGTAATGCTGATGTGATTGCTGACTGTGAAAATTTAAATAAATTGCTCTAGCATAGAACATACCTAAAATTAACACTTTGCCACTTGGATAGATGCCCATTTGGAGAGAAAACTCTTTAAATGCCGCCTTTGGTGCCAAAAAACCTAAGTGTAGATGACCGGGCTCACTTGGAGAAGTCGCGACCCAAAATCTCGCGAAACGGGAGCAAATTGGCAGTTTTTTCCTTTGTGCGCCATGCCAAATTCTCTGTGCATCGCGCCACTTTGGAGCCCGTTTTGGGGCACTTGCAGGTGTCCAAAATGTGCCCAAGTGGGCTTGTTGGAAAGCCTGTCCTTTCTACTTTCTAACCCCACTAGAATTTCCAAATTTGGTGCTCATTTGCCCCTCCGAATCTTCATTCTCCCACGACTGCTTTCTGTGTGTCAAAAAAGTGGCAGAGAAGCCATTTTTGGATTTTTTTGACCTTTAGGAGGCCCAGATCTTGTCAAAATTTCTTGCCCCGACACCAGTAGTTGTATTTTTCAATGTTGAATCCAAATATGCAAGCCGTTCCTCGATTAGAGCCCTAGAATTTTATAGGGAGGAATTTTCTGTTTTGTGTTAAAAAATTTGCCTGTGACCAAAAGTTGCCCAAATTTTTTGAAATTTGGGCTGGAGGTTCCCTATGAAGTGCTATGCTGTGCCAAGGAAGCCTCAGCCAAGATTCGAAGCCGATCTTGCTCCTTTGCCTCCTTTGCCTCTTTTGTCGCTTTGCTCAGTTTTGCCTTTAGGCTCCTGATTCTTGCTTTGGAGCTCATGTTTCAGGCTTGGTAGTGATGAGTCATGCGCCTCAGCATGTCTTTCTCCCTGTTAGCTTTATCCAACCGCTGCTCCAAGTGTAGATTGACCCGATCCAACCAAGACTCACGGTCGTTGTTGATCTCTTGCTCCAAGGTAGTGAGCTCGATCCCTCTCTGCTGGATAGCTTGTCGATTTTCACGAATTCTTTGCAGCTCCATGATCGTCTGTTGGTCCTCAAGCTGTTTGTTTCTCTGCTCCAGATACTTGATGACCCATCTGGCCCTCTCGAAATTGAGTATCAAGTCTTTGATTTCCATGTCCTGCTCCCGAATGGTCATCCTAAGTTTGGCATTCTCTGCCTCTGTCTCTTCATCCGGAATGAGGATGACACCGGTCTCTTGTGCACCTGATGGCCCCTCCTCCTGCACTGGCTCCTTGCCCTTACCCTGTTCCTGTGGTGCTAATGTCGGAATCGAGGTCCCTTCCACCCCGGGTGGAGATAACACTCGCTTTGTTGCTGCTAACAACGGTCTACTGCCCTTCTGGTATGTGATGTATACTGGCATGGTGGCAGTCTCATGGCGCTCAAATTGATGTGAAGGACCCCCCACCTCATGCGCTGCCTCTGATACCACCGGTGGAGCGCTGAAGAAATCATGGGAGATGAAGTCCTCCCAAGCAATACCCTGCAATCCTAACTGATGGTCCACCAAAATCTGGATGAGAGCAAAATGAGAAACACTGCTTAGCTGCTGTCGAGGGGTCTTGCGCTGCATGAAGTTTTTCATCTTCTCAATGTTGTTGCAAATGAAAAATGGGAGGCTCATCATCCGCACCCAGGTGAAGTGCATGAGCCACCCGGGTGAAGTGCATGAGCAACCTGATGTGATATGCATAAAGGCGTGAAAACCTCCCCTCGCAATTGAAATACTTCATGATCAATCTCATGAGTGGGGCATACTCATCTCTCAAAAATTTGAATGGAAAAACTCTAGTGAGCTGGCTCAAGCAGCTGTTCTTGATGTAAGGCTCATAATGATGCCTCTCCACCTTCTTTTTCTTATGCCACTGCTCTCCAATGTTTGGTATTCCTGTTGCCACTGATATGGTTTCTGGTGTCAAGGTGAAAGTGACCCCAGCCAGGACGGATTGACCTCCCTGTAGATGAAGTGCAAAAAGGCGGGCCAACTCATGATGGACTCTGACATTTGCCACCCTTTGACAAAATTCATAACATGCCAAGTGCTGGAAACAAGACATGGCAAGCGGGCATGACGCAGCTCAGTGAGGGTGTTTGGCTCATCTCTAAGATGTCTGCCACTCCGGTGATGTCTCCTATGGGCCCTCTCTCCTGAAGATGTGTCACTGTGGGTCCCCTCCTCATACTCTGATGAATTTTCTGATGCCATCATTGTTGCTTGTACCCTGAGTTTTATGCTGCCCTCTGAATCCAATGAAACTGATAGATGCTCTGAAAATCTGTCACCAAGGGGACAATAAAATAGAGAATGTTAGGAGGGGAATGATGAAAAGGGGAATAGGGGTTTAAAAGGAGAAATTTATCAGGGATTTGGGAACGTTTTTGGGTATGGTGTTGATGGGGTAGTGTTTGGATATTTTGAGCCATAGGAATAAAGGGAACGAATGGATATGATTACAGTGGAGCTAGGGTGATTATTAGGGGAAACTGCTACAGGGGAATTAGCTGGTAGAGGTAGGGTAGGAGCATACTTTAGCAATAATTTCACTGTAGCCAAACCCTAGCTTCTTGACCTTCTTTGTGTCATTCTTTGTTTTACTTTTAATTTTTTTTTGCATTTGATTCATGGTCATCATACCCACATTCCTCTTCAAGTTTAACTGCCAATGGTGAAGGTAGTTGGGCTACTTTTCCAACCTTGAGGGTTATTCACTAAAATTTTGGGCAATTTAATACATTTTTGGGCTTATAAGTCTGTGCGCCGCGCGTCGGGTATGCGCCGCGCCAGTGGCGATTTTGCACCGTGACCGGGCTCCCAGTGCGCCGCGCCACCTCGTGTGTGCGCCGCGCACTGTAAACTCGCCCAAATTTGCTTGAAAAACAGGGGAGAGGGTTTTAGTGGCGGTTTTAGGGTGGTTTCCTTAGGAAACATGATGGAATGGAGGCATGAACGATGAGGAGTGAGGGGACAAGGGGGGGGAGCAAAACCTTGGTGTTTATCATCACATTTTGCAGCCCCATTTCTCATTTTTCTTGATGATTTTTTCATGGTCGATCTGGCTTTTGGGGTACCATTTAAATATCTTATGCATACCAAATCATTGACAAAGTTTGAGAGAGGAGAGGTGTCAACAGGGCCTACCTCTTGATTTGCTAGCTTTCACCGAGATTTGGAATGCTTTGCACTGTTTTTATGCCCCTGGCTGTGTGCGTCGTGCGCCAAGCCCAGTGCGCCGCGCGCTGGGTGTGGGTCGCGCCCTTAAGAAAGCTGAACGGTGGGCAGGCTGCGTGTGCGTCGCGCCCTCTGTGTGCGTCGCGCTCCTGGGTGTATGCGTCGTGCCTACCAAACCAACTTTTACGCACTCACACTTTCACGATTTCGCTCTCCCACCTTTTGTAATGTCTCTCCAAGTCTTCAAGGGCACAATGGCTTTGCTTTGGGCGCTTGAGAGAAATTGGTTTGATTTTTTCTTCCTTGAAAACCCACTTTCAAATGTTTGTGTTTTGCACTTTTTTCATTGACTTTAAAACACCCTGATTTTCATTTTTCTCTGAAATTTTGGCTCTCATGATGGGATTTTCGGCATTTCTTTGCGGGGACTGTGTGACTGGGCATTTGGCCATAGAAACCATGATTGCATCTGAAAAATCAACTTGTGCATTTTTGGAAAATTTTGTCATAAATGACCTTGTTTGACTTTTCTTCAAAACAAAGTTTTGAAGAAGAGTCGATGTCTCTTCAGGTGATGATGAAGCTTGCTGGACCATAGCTGTATAAGGTCTCCCCCTGGCCTGTATGGCTTGTTCATGACATGTTTTTCAAAGACCAATTTGATGGTTTCCTAGACACAATCATAAAAAATGACTTTGTCCTATAATATGACCAGACCTTGACTATCATGAATTTCAGTGATTATGGACCAAGACCTGAACCAGCAAGGGCCAGACATGAGGGAAAATGACTAGCATGACTTTCTCCGTCAGATCATGGCATGTCCCTAGCGAAATGCAACTGGAAGAGTGGAGCGGGACACCTAATCATGAAATGCATAAAGAGTTTTGATCCTTGACAGAGGATGACCAGACCGACTCTAACATTGGCTCCAATGGGGGATGTTAGCTCCTTGGAGGTGCCAAGAACAACAGATCTCTGGAGGAGCTAGACAGTGCCTTCGTTCATTGGGCTATGGAGTCATCATTTTGATAGATAGTACCAGACTCTGACTCATTTACGAAGTTGAAAGACCAAAAGACTGACTCAAACTTGACATTAAAATGACTTAAAAACTAATGTGAACAACTCTAACCAAACTGAAATAAAATGGTATTTACAATGACAGTGGAAGCAACGTTTGATAACTTAGAAGTGATACCGCTTGAGCAGTCGACCATTTATCGGCCCTCCTGGACAATCCTCTCCGTTTATTTCCCTAAGAAGAAAAGCATTCTGCCCTCGACATGTTGCGATCTTGAAAGGACCTTTCCAAAGGTTCTCAAACTTACCGTGCTTGCCTTTCTCCTCGTTTTTTGCATCCCATTTCAGCACTACATCATCCACTCGAAATCTATCCATCTTTGCCTTTCTATCATAAATTTTCTTGATTTTCTGCTGCAAGTGGACCATTTGATTCAACCTCCTTTGCATGGGATCTTCTTCGCTGCCGACCTCCTGAAGAAGTCTGACAACTGGGGCAGCGAGAGAGGAAGGAAATACCGTATCAACTCCATAAACCAGCTCAAACGGTGATGTACCTATGGACTTCCTCTGGCTTACCCGATCTACCCAAAGCGCATTTACCAACCTTTTATGCCAGTTCTTCTTGTTCATTTCCAACAGCTTCTTGATTATGTTGACCAATGATTTGTTTGAGGACTTTGCTAATCCATTGCCTTGTGGATGATAGGCAGTTGAATGACCCAACATAATGTGATATTTATGACAAAATTCTACCATCCGCTTTGACTTGAATGCTGTTGCGTTATCAGTGATCAGCTTGTTCGGACAACCAAAGCGGGACAAGATGTTATTTTCGAGGAATGAAATGATCACCGCATCTGTGGCCTGTCTGGTGGGGATCGCCTCAATCCATTTTGTGAAGTAATCTGTGGTTGTGAGGATCCATTTATGCTGTCCGGAAGAAGCGGGGTGTATTTCGCCAATGAAATCCAACCCCCATTGCTGAAAAGGGGTGCTCACCTCTATGGGCTTGAGTGGCAGAGGCTGTAACTTTCGCTTTCCTTAAAAAACTTGGCACTTGTGACAACGTTTGACCATCTTATATACATCATCAAATAAAGTCGGCCAATAGTACCCTGCTCTCAGAATTTTGTTCGTCGTTGACTTCCAAAAGAGGTGACCTCCATAGTCTCTTTGATGGCAGTCCTCCATGACTTGCTTTGCTTCCTCTTCCACCAAACAATTTAACAAAACTCCACCGGAGTCTTTCCAATACAGTGCTGAATTAAGAACGCAGAACTTGGCAGCCTTCAACTTAAGTGTTCTCGCTTTGTTCCTAGTCATGCCAGGCGGAGGTGACAAATTTTTGAGTACATATATGATATCAGAATACCGTGGAGAATGAGTGAACATTTCAGATATCTGAATTGGCGTTTCTTCATCGTTTTCATTAGATAGAGCAGCAATCAAATTTATGTCCAAAGCATGCAAGTTTGATTCAGCCATTAGCTTCGCCAACCCCTGTCTTTTCACCAGTTTTGTGGGCTTTATTTCTATATCATATTCCAGCAAGGTTGCAATCCACTTGCCTCTTCTTCCTTCCGGATCGGCCTGCACTAAAACATCTTTTACAGCGGTGCTGAGAACATAGGCCAGAACGTGAGAATGTAGAATATATACCCGGAAATCTTTCAATGCCTTCACAAGCGCAAGAGCCTGCTTTTCAATGATGTTATACTTTAAAGCTGCGTCTCTTATAGCTCTGTTGAAAAATGCAATGGGTCTTTCATGACCCTCTCTTCTGCAATAATACTGCTGCCATAGTATGCTCCGAAGCAAAAGAAAACACAATGAAATCCTTAGTATAGTCCGGGCTTACTAGAACTGGTGCTGAGGAAAGAGGCAATTTGACCGAATTGAAAGATTTTATCGCCTCTTCTGTCCATTTCACTTGGCTGTCCTTCTTAAGCATGTTTGTCATTTCTTTTAGATGCTCCGCGAGATTGGGTATAAAGCGACGGAGGAAGTTCATCTTGCCATTGAATGATTGTATTTCCTTTTTACTTTGAGGCAGATCTATTTGCTGAATTGCTTGCACACGTGCCGGGTTAATCCGGATGCCATCCTTGGAGATAATGTGTCTGAGTAGTTTGCCTTCTTCCATGGAGAACAAGCTCTTCTTTGGATTCAACGACAAGCCATATTTTCTGCACTTTAGGAAGACAATTTTAGGATGGTACATGTGCTCTTCATCAGATTTAGAAAACACCGTCAAGTCATCCAAATACACCACCAAAAAGACATCTTTCTCGTTTGCAAAAGCCAAGTCCATAGCACGCTGAAATGTGGCACCTGCATTCTTCAAACTAAAAGGCATTTTTGCGTAATGAAAGGTCCCCCATGGAGTGGTGAACGTTGTCTTGTCTCGGTCGTCCTCATGAACAAAAACTTGGTTATATTCTGAATAACCATCAAGCAATGACATGCGAGATGCCCCCACTACTCGCTGAAGAATGTGGTCCATTTTGGGCAGTGGATAGTTGTCCTTCAATGAGACTTTGTTTAGATTTTTGAAATCGATGCATAAGCGAATCTCCCTTGTCTTTTTCCTCACGGGTACCAAGTTGGAGATCCAATCTGAAAATCTGATTGGCACAATGATTCCTGATTTGTACAACTTGTTGATCTCCTTTTCAATAGATGGCAACAACTTTGGATTTAGTCTTCTCAACTTTTGTCTGAATGGCTTTTGATTAGGCTTAATGGGTATAGTGTGCTGAATTATGTTAGTGTCATACGTCTTTAAATCGGAATAATCTCAAGCAAACACATCTGCAAATGAAGACATCAAACTGATATATTTATCCTTGGCCTTTGGCGGCAATGCTTTGGACAACTTTACCAATTTAGGATTTGCAGCTGTCCCGATATTGACCTCTTCCACGCCCTTATATGTTGGCTGCAATGTTGGCTTGCGAGCTATCATCCTGATCGAAGAGATCTTCTAGAGGTATCAAGCCTTTGGGAATAATGTTATTCTTCAGCTGCAACACGTCCATTTCATTGATCTGCATTTCATCTGTACCATTGCCTTTTCCATCATCATTTTCTGCATCAATTGAGGTCTCTTTAAACCTGCCTTTGGTTTGCAGAAAATCCTCAATCTCGTCATCATCTTGGAACACTTGTCAATATCTCTGATTGTCTGGAACGGTTGGACGGTGTTTGACATAGATTTTGAATTTGTTGCTGGAGTTCATTGGGATTTTCAAACTGCTCGCTGCCTTAGCAAGAGCATTGACAATGCTATGTTGTATGCGAAGCACACATGTCAAGGTGTATTCTGAGAATAATTTCAAAATGTCTAGGACTACGTTATGGTAGGCCCGCATCCTAGGATGTTTTGCTTGATATTCGCCTCTGACCTGTTTGATAACCAATTCGGAGTCGCCATATACTGAAATGCTCTTAGCGTTCAACTTTCTTAGAATTTTCAGGCCAGCAATCAGAGCTTCATATTCAGCTTCATTATTTTAACATCCAAAATCCAACTTGTAAGAGCAAACTCGTACGTTACTAGGGACCTTGTTTGGGGCGGAGAAGGGACTGCGTACCCAAATTCCTATTTCAGCGCCGTCATTTCCTACAGCTCCATCAAAATCCATGGTCCACAATCCTTCTTCCTCCTCTTGCAAGTGCTGGAAATTTGTGTGTTGTGCCTTGTCTGCTTGCTGTCCATTGTTTTCAGCTGATTGCCCAACGATGTTCTGTTGTTTTTGTTCCTCTTTCTTTAAAACTTCTCTGAAATTTTATGTTATTTCTGGAATATCATCTGCTTCTACCAACTGACTATCTATATCATACAAACTATCTGAATACAAAACAAAAGACTCTAAATCTGTATGTACATTGTTAATAGGATGATTTATTGGTTTCTCCTTGCTTGTGATCATGTACTTCATTTTTTGTTCCCGATATAATTTCCTCATCTGTCCAAATACTTGGATCGTTGCATAGGAGAAGTCTCGCTGTAGTGTCCCTTTTAGTTTCGCTACCTAAGACCTAGAAAGAAGCATGCCAAACCTTGGAGGAATGTCTGCCACTACAACATCCATCAATACATTCTTCATGGGGAGCTGATCCAAACTCACAACCAAGTCTTTGATGAGACCTATACATCTTACTCTGCTGGAATCGAACGAATAGAGATCATGATATTGGTGGGTGACGTCTAGACCGAGCTTGTCCATGATTGCCTTGGGCATAAGATTGTGAGAGGCTCCGGAATCGAACATGGCGTTATGTAAAACAAAATCATGCAACCTCAAACTAATGTAGAAAAGTGGCACCTCGCTGTCATGAGACTCGCCATTTGATGCTGGCCCAAAAATCATTTCAGGCAGATCATCTTCGACATTCACCATGTCTGACATCGGATCCAACTTTAACATTTTAGATACTTGTCCTTTATAACTGCTGTTCTTTAATATTTCAGTCAAAGGGATGGATATTTTTAGTTTGGAAATTTCATTCTCTAAATTGAACGTGGGAATCCTCTCCACCTCTTTGACCGGGATTTCTTTCCTCTCCTTTTCTTTCGATGTAACTTGCTAATGTGCTGGTTCTGCTGATGCTGATTTGCTGCTTTCTGCTTCAACCACCTCCTTTTCTTTCCTTTTCATACCAGCTGAATCATTTTTTGGTGCTTCAACATCTTTCTTTTTCTGAATGGGCCTTACTGGCACATCCCTGTTTCTAAGTGAATATCGCTGCTGTTGAGCGGACAGAGCATTCATGTAGCCTCTTTGATATTCATCTGATTGTTCCTCCAAGACGGTGTCGCTTGCCAGAATTAAATCTCCATCCTTGTGTGCAGCTGAATTCTCTGTATACTCGTCCTCTTCAGTGAGATAAGTAGGTAAATCGTCAGGAGTAAAGAGATGACTCTCTTCGCCCATTACATTCTCGTCTTCATCTGATTATGGTCCGTCCACAAAATTTTGCTGCAAAGGTGTTTGTACTGCTTGTTGTGCAATTGGCTCTTGAGCTCGCTGATCTCTCTGTCTTATCCTATACTGTGGTTGTTGTTGGTCACAGAAGTCAGGATGTCTACCTTGTGGCTCCAGTTTGTCAAGTGTCATTATCTCAAGCATCTGTTTTACCTTCCTAAGTAGCTGATCTATTGAGGAAGATTCTTCCTTGGTAGTGACCTTCTTTTCTGCTTTCGCTCTAGCCCTCTTGGTCAACAAATTTGCTTCAACGCTTACTGCTATCTTCTGCATGTCTTCCATCGTAGCCAGTTCTCTTTCTCTCAATTGATAAGCCATATCAGCATCAAAACCATCTGGGAATTTCAACATGGCTAGTCCCACAGGTGGCCTTAGATCATCTGGAATTTCATTATACACTGTATTGAATCTCATGCAATAATCTTGCACTGACTCACCAGCGTTTCTCTTGATTTGCTCATATTTGGACAGAATTTGAAGAGGGTTCTTTTTCACTTCCCAGCGGTTCAAGAATTGTCTTTGTAGGTCTACCAAGGTGGCGATACGTGCAGCGAGTAAACCTCTGAACCATTTCCTTACTTCACCTACAAATGTTTGTACAAGGAGTCTCATCGCCACGTTTTCCACATCTATCTCATGAAGTTCATAAAAGTTTGTCATTCTCTCCACATGTTGCTGCGCAGTAATGTCGTTAGGAGTGCCATCAAAGAATGGGATTTTGCTTTGGTAACCAGCCGGCATATCATCTAGAATTTGAGGCAAAGCAAGCGGTGCGAAACGTGTAGCCATTACTCTCGGTGGATTTGTCCTCGGAGGCGTTGGAGGAGTGTGCACAGTTTGTACGGGGCTAACAATGGGAGTTTGAAGCTGAGCTATTATGTAGTTATCAATAGATCGGTTAGCCCTTTCCGTCTCCAAGTCTACAAGAAATTGTGGATTATGGACAGTAGAGTCAACCCCTCTTTCTGACTTGGTTTCAAACAACGATAATTCAAACTGCTCGTCAAACTCTAGCTCTTCAATGTACTCAAAAATGTCTGGGCATGAATGATATTTGAGGATGGGCAATATAGAGCTTTCTTGACGACTATTTTTAGAAATCAAATTGGGATTTTCGTAGATGAGTGGAGGGTTGGGATCTGGATTAGCTCTGGTGTATCTTCGAGAAGTCAGCGTGCTGTTGAGAAAAAATCAAAGGACACAACCTATATTACATCAGCCTATCAAATCCTAAACTTATCATCCAGAAGCTTAGAATTATTAAAAACCAAGGGGATTTGATTTCTTCCCCAGTATGGTCGCCACTATGTTAGCACCTAAATCCGCTTCAAGCTGAAGGAAGGCAAAATTCAGGGTAACCACAAACCACGCTCAGTCTGGTAGCTAGCCCTACCAGAATAGGAGAGGGCTATCTCCGAGTCACACTCAGTGAATAAGTAAATGAAATGGCCTGAGATGACTTACAATGAACTATTTGTCGTAGGCTAGTAAGTGAAAATGAATATAAGAAGTGATTTTTATGAATGACCGTGTTTTTGGGATGTTATGGGACCACTGGAACTCAATGAACAGAGAACTTAACATAAAGGCACAGATTATTTCGTGAAGCAAGGTAGGCGGAAAGCATAGCAATTTTAATTTTAAGATATGGCGGAATGGAGAGATTGATTAAGAAGGTGAAAAGGGCATGGACAACATGAATCATTTTCAACAGAAGAATGAACACTGTACATGAAATTTTCCCATAGGTAGAGCAATAGAATTGAATTCTACCTAATCTCACTCGAAAATTTGACCAGAAATGAATATGAAATGAAACTATGGAACATAACAAAGAAATGGAGAGATTGATTAAGAAGGTGAAAAGGGCATGGACAACATGAATCCTTTTCAACAGAAGAATGAAACACTGCACATGAAATTTTCCCATATGTAGAGCAATAGAATTGAATTCTACTTGATCTCACTCGAAAAATTTCACCAGAAATGGATACGAAATGAAGTATAAAACATAACAAGATACATATGAAACAAAAGAGACACACTTGCTACACTCACAACCACATGAATCTCATGAAACAGAGCCGCGACCTTTCATTAATTCTCTGTGAAAATATACAGTGCAGAAACAAAGTTTCTTTCCCACAGTCTCTCCGAAATTACAAGCCAACCAACCCTTTGCAAATAACTTGCATACAATATATAGAATGTGTGAGGAAGAGATAGAACGCCCAGGGGTTGGGAAGTTACTCAAATCATTTCGAAATGGAGATGGAGAGCTAACCATCAGGTACAGGTGCAACGCTCTCAAGCATGACATTTGGCTAGGGTGCCCCTTTGCATTCCTTTGCCACTTGGATAGATGCCCATCTGGAGAGAAAACTCTTTAAATGCCGCCTTTGGTGCCAAAAAACTGAAGTGTAGATGATCGGGCCCACTTGGAGAAGTCGCGACCCGAAATCTCGCGAAACAGGAGCAAATTGGCAGTTTTTTTCTCTGTGCGCCCCGCCAAATTCTCTGTGCGTCGCGCCAATTTGGAGCCCGTTTTGGGGCACTTGTAGGTGTCCAAAATGTGCCCAAGTGAGCTTGTTGGAAAGCCTGTCCTGTCTACTTTCTAACCCCACTAGAATTTCCAAATTTGGTGCTCATTTGCCCCTCCAAATTTTCATTCTCCCACGACTGCTTTCTGTGTGTCAAAAAAGTGGCAGAGAGGCCATTTTTGGATGTTTTTTGACCTTTAGGAGGCCCAAATCTTGTCAAAATTTCTTGCCCGGACACCAGTAGCCGTATTTTTCAATGCTGAATCCAAATATGCAAGCCGTTCCTCAAGCCCTAGAATTTTAGAGGAATTTTCTGTTTTGTGTCCAAAAATTTGCTTGTGACCAAAAGTTGCCCAATTTTTTTGAAATTTGGGCTGGAGGTTCCCTATGAAGTGCTATGCTGTGCCAAGGAAGCCTCAGCCAAGATTCGAAGCCGATCTTGCTCCTTTGCCTCCTTTGCCTCCTTTGCCTCTTTGCTCAGTTTTGCCTTTAGGCTCCTGATTCTTGCTTTGGAGCTCATGTTTCGGGCCTGGTAGTGATGAGTCATGCGCCTCAACATGTCTTTCTCCCTGTTAGCTTTATCCAACTGCTGCTCCAAGTGTAGATTGACCCGATCCAACCAAGACTCACGGTCGTTGTTGATCTCTTGCTCCAAGGTAGTGAGCTCGATCCTTCTCTGCTGGACAACTTGTCGATTTTCACGAATGCTTTGCAGCTCCATGATCGTCTGTTGGTCCTCAAGCTGTTTGTTTCTCTACTCCAGATACTTGATTACCCATCTAGCCCTCTCGAAATTGAGTATCAAGTCTTTGATTTCCATGTCCTGCTCCCGAATGGTCATCCTAAGTTTGGCATTCTCTGCCTCTGTCTCTTCATCCGGAATGAGGATGACACCGGTCTCTTGTGCACCTAATGGCCCCTCCTCCTGCACTGGCTCCTTGCCCTTACCCTGCTCCCGCGGTGCTGATGTCGGAAGCGAGGCCCCTTCCACCCCGGGTGGAGATAACACTCGCTTTGCTGCTGCGAACAACGGTCTACTGCCCTTCTGGTATGTGATGTATACTGGCATGGTGGCAGTCTCATGGCGCTCAAACTGATGTGAAGGACCCCCCACCTCATGCTCTGCCTTTGATACCACCGGTGGAGCGCTGAAGAAATCACGGGAGATGAAGTCCTCCCAAGCAATACCCTGCAATCCTAACTGATGGTCCACCAAAATCCGGATGAGAGCAAAATGATAGACACTGTTTAGCTGCTGTCGAGGGGTCTTGCGCTGTATGAAGTTTTTCATCTTCTCAATGTTGTTGCAAATGAAAAATGGGAGGCTCATCATCCGCACCCGGGTGAAGTGCATGAGCAACCTGATGTGATATGCATAAAGGCGTGAAAACCTCCCCTCGCAATTGAAATATTTCATGATCAATCTCATGAGTGGGGCATACTCATCTCTCAAAAATTTGAATGGAAAAACTCTGGTGAGCTGGCTCAAGCAGCTGTTCTTGATGTAAGGCTCATAATGATGCCTCTCCACCTTCTTTTTCTTATGCCATTGCTCTCCAATGTTCGGTATTCCTGTTGCCACTGATATGGTTTCTGGTGTCAAGGTGAAAGTGACCCCAGCCAGGACGGATTGACCTCCTTGTAGATGAAGTGCAAAAAGGCAGGCCAACTCATGATGGACTCTGACATTTGCCACCCTTTGACAAAATTCATAACATGCCAAGTGCTGGAAACAAGACATGGCAAGCGGGCATGCCCGCAGCTCAGTGAGGGTGTTTGGCTCATCTCTAAGATGTCTGCCACTCCGGTGATGTCTCCTATGGGCCCTCTCTCCTGAAGATGTGTCACTATGGGTCCCCTCCTCATACTCTGATGAATTTTCTGATGCCATCATTGTTGCTTGTACCCTGAGTTTTATGCTGCCCTCTGAATCCAATGAAACTGATAGATGCTCTGAAAATCTGTCACCAAGGGGACAATAAAACAGGGAATGTTAGAAGGGGAATGATGAAAAGGGGAATAGGGGTTTAAAAGGAGAAATTTATCAGGGATTTGGGAGCGTTTTTGGGTATGGTGTTGATGGGGTAGGGTTTGGATATTTTGAGCCATAGGAATAGAGGGAACGAATGGATATGATTACAGTGGAGCTAGGGTGATTATTAGGGGAAACTGCTACAGGGGAATTCGCTGGTAGAGGTAGGGTAGGAGCATACTTTAGCAATAATGTCACTGTAGCAAAACCCTAGCTTCTTGACCTTCTTTGTGTCATTCTTTGTTTTACTTTTAATTTTTTTTTTTGCATTTGATTCATGGTCATCATACCCACATTCCTCTTCAAGTTTAATTGCCATTGGTGAAGGTAGTTGGGCTACTTTTCCAACCTTGAGGGTTATTCACAAAAATTTTGGGCAATTTAATACATTTTTGGGCTTATAAGTCTGTGCGTTCCGCGCTCTGCCCAGTGCGTCACGCGCTGGGTATGCGCTGCGCCAGTGGTGATTTTGCACCGTGACCGGGCTCCGAGTGCGTCGCGCCACCTCGTGTGTGCACCGCGCACTGTAAACTCGCCCAAATTTGCTTGAAAAACAGGGGAGAGGGTTTTAGTGGCGGTTTTAGGGTGGTTTCCTTAGGAAACATGATGGAATGGAGGCGGGAACAATGAGGAGTGAGGGGACAAGGGAAGGGGAGCAAAACCTTGGTGTTTATCATCACATTTTGCAGCCCCTTTTCTCATTTTTCTTGATGATTTTTTCATGGTCGATCTTGCTTTTGGGGTACCCTTTAAATATCTTATGCACACCAAATCATTGACAAAGTTTGAGAGAGGAGAGGTGTCAACAGGGCCTACCTTTTGATTTGCTAGGCTTCACCGAGATTTGGAACGCTTTGCATTGTTTTTATGCCCCTGGCTGTGTGCGTCGCGCGCCAAGCTCAGTGCGTCGCGCGCTGGGTGTGCGTCGCGCCCTTAAGAACGCTGAACGGCGGGCAGGCTACGTGTGCGCCGCGCTCCTAGGTGTATGCGCCGCGCCTACCAAACCAACTCTTACGCACTCACACTTTCACGATTTCGCTCTCCCACCTTTTGTAATGTCTCTCCAAGTCTTCAAAGGCACAATGGCTTTGCTTTGGGCGCTTGAGAGAAATTGGCTTGATTTTTTCTTCCTTGAAAACCCACTTTCAAATGTTTGTGTTTTGCACTTTTTTCATTGACTTTAAAACACCGTGATTTTCATTTTTTTCTGAAATTTTGGCTCTCATGATGGGATTTTCGGCATTTCTTTGCGGGGACTGTGTGACTGGGCATTTGGCCATAGAAACCACGACTGCATCTGAAAAATCAACTTGTGCATTTTTTGAAAATTTTGTCATAAATGACCTTGTTTGACTTTTCTTCAAAACAAAGTTTTGAAGAAGAGTCGATGTCTCTTCAGGTGATGATGAAGCTTTCTGGACCATAGCTGTATAAGGTCTCCCCCTGGCTTGCATGGCTTGTTCTGGACATGTTTTTCAAAGACCAATTTGATGGTTTCCTAGACACAATCATAAAAAATGACTTTGTCCTGTAATATGACCAGACTTTGACTATCATGAATTTCAATGATTATTGTCCAAGACCTGAACCTACAGGGGCCAGACATGAGGGAAAATGACTAGCATGACTTTCTCCGTCAGATCATGGCATGTCCCTGTTGAAATGCAACTGGAAGAGTGGAGCGGGACACCTAATTATGAAATGCATAAAGAGTTTTGATCCCTAACGGAGGACTTGACCAGACCGATTCTAACAGTTTGCACGAGTCAAACATGTATACATTAATTGATTGATTGTGTATGTTGGGGCGATGTTAATCTCTTCTATGTAGTAGGCTGTTTTCTGCCTTTGGGGCCTGTGGGGAGTACTTTTCTCATGTTGTATCTGAGGGAAAAAACAGAGTCTTGAATGTTTTTGTTTTTTAATAATAATGGAATTTTTGTTCTAGATGAAAATTTGTGTTTCGTTCGTGGTAAATATATTAAGAAATATATCATCATAAGTTAAAGCTTCTTTTAAACTAATCTTTCCTATTCAAAATCAAAACCAAAACTGTTTTATCGAAAGGTACATTATTCATGTAGACAATAAGGAAGGATTTCATGTAGACAATAAGAAATCCTTCCAATAGATCCCCAGAATAAAGCAAAATTTACAATACATACACTCTTAATTTATGATGTAACTTGATGTTGCACTGCTTATCACTGGAACTATTACTAAGGAATGAATGATGGTTTTAATTGGCCATTAAACATCAACTCACCAAATATCAAATTGCCTTCCAGATTGGCAAATCCAGATGTGTCTTTATTATTATCCCATAGTATGTGCTTGTAACTCACAATTGGGATATCATTTATTTCCTTCTTGACACATTTTAAGAGATTATCCAAAAACTTATATCCTGGAGACGAATCTTTAACCATGTGCTGAAAGATACTAAAGAGTCCCCAACACAATGAGAGAGGACACCTGATTTTCTTTGGCAAAGAGGATCCCTTATAGTAAGTCATAGGTTGCTGCTGGATTATTTGTCGTTTTTCCCGAACCCATGAAGACTCAAAAACTTTCTTTTTTCCATTAAAAATTTAAGACCATAGATAAACCCTTCCCCTCTTACCACCTGTGAGTCCTGAATGTATTTTCATAATGTAATTAAAATCATAACCAACTCATGAGTTCATTCCCGGGGAAGTGGTTTTGTTAATCATTGTTGAGAATACTCTTGTAAGAGAATGAAAAATACACTTTGGTAGTGTTAGCTGTTATTTCAGTCAACCAATGAAAGGTTTGTTTCTTGCCGTCTTTCTTCTTGATGTTTATTTAGTTCCTATATTCTGAGAATCGTTGTTTTTCAAGCTATAATGGTATAGCCCATACTAATTACTATTTTTAGTTGGGTAAAACGGCTTAGTTGAATTTTTCTATTTTGCATGCAAAGAAGCCCACCAGGGATGAAAGGATATATGTAGGTATGAATCACACCACATTTTTGTTTTAGTATACAGTGTCTATTTGCCAGCTTTCGATGATCTGTGAATAGTGGTTGAACAATTTTAACCACGTTTTCATTGTTGTTATGAAACATTGTTAGTATGTATTGCTGATTGCCCTTAGTTACGAAGGAGCCTCCGATGAATCATGGAGTACAGTAATACTCATTAAATTGTATCTGCTCAAGTCATCACATTCATTCATAGCATTTAAGTTTTTGATGTGAAGTGTTTAGCTACTGCCAATCGGAGATGGAATAAAACATTGACATGGATGTATGGAATATTGAAATGGAATTCTGGGGGCTGGAAGTGAAAATCTGATTCGTTAATTATAGATATACAGCAGTTAGGATTTGAGGATTCCGTTTAGTCTTCCAACCTTAATTTTATTTTATTTCTTTATTATAGAACTCAATCATTAATAATGTTATGCTGCGAATAGATACATAACTGAACCAAGAATAATGTTAGGTTTATAACCAAATATAATTATCTGTAATATTATGTTGGTTCTAAAATACATTTTTTTCAGACATTAGAAGCTGTAGTGTGTTTTATAATATTTTTTTATGGTAGGTTTAAGTGAAAATGACTGGTTTTTAAAATATTGAGGTTGGTCTTAAAACATTAGCCTAAACGGAAAAAAAATGGGATGCAAAATGGTTGAAACGGTTATACATTTTCATTACTATAACATGAATACATGTATCAGAAGGGTTATCTTTGTTCTAACTTAAACCCATGCATTAAGAGGATTATCCTTTTTCAAGAAGGATTATTTTTGTTCTAACTTAAACGCATGCATTAAGAGGATTATCCTTTTCAAGAGGAAGTTGACTTTGGGATAGGGAACTTTTAGTTATATATTTATTTTTATTTGATTTTTAATTTTAAAAATGATAATGGTGAATTATATTAATCTGTGATAAAAAGTTAGTGAGGAATGTTACACTAATGTTTTAATTTATTTGTGAAGTGTTAGGCCAATAGTGTTGTTGGATTTTTAGCACCCTTTAAATTGAACATAGTGTGTTGACGAGTTTGTAGGGGTTTTTACATTAAGTGTAGGAGCTCTTTTGGTGTTCCAATGGCTGGTGCAAGTGAATTATAGGTAACTTGACTTTTTAGACTTGAACAAAACATAGTTGCACATATTAGAAAGTTAGTGTATCTAGGAAAATATCTCACAATGTGTTGTATTAAACGTTACCACACTATTTGAAACTTGATGGATTAGGGAAATTTGTTACCAAGAAAAGTTATCACATTTTCAAAAAATAGGGGTAGGGAGTAGCTAGCCATATATTATAATGAGTTTGATTATGACGTAGACAACATTTGCATCAGGGAAATTTTGAATGTGCTAGAAATGTTTGAGGTCTTCACATCGACAAATATTAAATATACATGTGCAAGTTGTCATTAATTTATTTAATATTTTAATTTTATAATATATAACTAAAGTCTGCGTTAACAAATTATAATTCTCTATAATTCGTAAAATTTGAATTGACATATGTTCATTAAAAGAAAGTGTGTCATAATTGTAGTTAAAAATAAATAAATTAAATCATGTTAAGTGATTTGAGGAAATTAATACAAATAACATAGTAATATAAACATTGTCAATGAATTGAAATTAGTTTTGATACTTGTGAGGATTATGCATTCTTTGTGTTGCTAGGTATCACAATATGAGCCAAAATGCTTATGTATGATGTCTTTTTGGGGTAGCTAAACCATTTTTGATCTAGAAAGTGTACATAACTTGTTATTAGATATCATAAATATAATTAGGAGATCTGCATTTGAAATGTTTTGACTATTACATCAAGCTCAATCCAGGTAACTATCTAATGTCATAGCATAGGGGTTCATTTTGATAACATAACTACATTATCAGATGAACTAGAGTTATGGGATTAACAAGATACACACCTATAAATATCTCATCAACTCATTATTATAAAGAGCATGCTTACCATGTTGTGAACATCATCTTCGGAAGATATTTGACTAGTTGTTGGACCATTTTATGGATTGAATTTTCTTTAAAAAACTCTTTACATTGAATAAATTTCTTCCTTTCTTAATCGTTTTTGCATTTCACATGGTTTACTAATAATGTATGGAGAATGTGGAATTAATTGAAATATGTTGTTATAAGTGGTAGTGAAAGCTTTGGCTTACCTTTCTTTTTGGCGAGACACTTTCAATTATCAATGTCGCAAGTGTGCCCTTCCTCATGTTTAAACTATTACAAAGGAGAATAGTTGATGCACAACACTTGAAAAATCCTTTCAACTGTCATGGGTGGGGGTTATTTATTTTTCCAATGTTACACAAGGTTTGCCTTTAGTCCTAACTACATGAAATGACTCATACAAGGGTTAACATGCCCATGAGGAGAGAAATGTGTTATTAAGGGATTTGAACGTGTTGATGCCTCTAAAATCGTAGCACCAACATTGGGGGATAACCACCGGGTCCGGACCTTAGTACAACTCCTTTTCTGTTTGGGATGGTGGCTCCAACTGGAGATTATGGTACCAGTTTCCCAGTAATGTGTGGTTTAATGAATGAGTGTTTTAAAATTGTATATCGAAGGTGGTAGATGGTTTAATCTATGACTTTAAAATATACAAATATACCTATATAACCCGGGTAATTTTATAGCAATGCGATTTTTGATAATTCTTAGCAGACAAACAATTATATAGATGATTTACTTATCCATAGAAAGATGCATTTAAATAATGATTCCTTTGTTTAAGAAATTAAACAAAGTAATTATAGAAACATATTGCATGACATTATAATATTTATCGCTGATATATATCTCTAATGTAACAATTCTAAATCGTTCAGAAGTGACTCAATATAGAATTGTTTGAAGTGTATGAATACATCAACAATAGCAAATTAAATGAAATGTCAATTAAATCAAAACAAAAAGAACAATGATCGAAATACCGCATGCATTTGAGTCTTGATATGTACATAACATTTTCGTTCCACCTCTTTATTCTGGAAACTTCCAGGAGAAAAAGTTCTTTCACAAAAATCAGAAACCTTGATCCACTGCTCATAAAAAATAAATTTTGAAGTGTAGAAGTGCAACTTCTCAAGTCTAGTTTTTGTAGAAATTGAGGAGCCCTTCTTCAATAACATGAAAGGGTTTATATAATAGAACTAAAGCAAACTGTCAACAAAAATCTCTTAGAGTTGTTGGAATTGTAAACACTAAAATCTGGGATTTGAATTGCAAGAATAGTAGTGTGATTGCCTTTGAAAAGATTCATTGTATCTATTTCTTCTCCTGTACCTGCAACTGACAAATTGAGAGAATGTTTTGAATTTCCGAAGGATGACTCATTCTGGAATGTAGTTGTCCCATATACATGGCATCTGAAAGCTCAGGCACCATGTGATCAACAGTGTCAGCAAGGCATTTGATGGTCATCTATTGATTGTGTGGCTTGACCAAAAAGGACTAATATGCATCCCAAGTAAGGCTTTGTACTTTGCTGAGTTGTTCTTCTTTGGTGGTCAAATCCTGCTTCCATTGATTTTCTAACATTTTCGCTTTTGGGAGCTTTCCAGGGGAACAATCAGAAATCAAACTGAATCCATATAAATGATCATTTACCAGCTCTATCACATTGTTCATTAGAGCTCTGGCCTTGGAAGTAGCTCTTTCTGCCTCTATTAACTGTGTTTCCCATTCTGAAAACAAGATTTCTTTATGCGACTCTTGAATTTTCAGTAGGTTAGCAGCTTTGCCTTCCAATGTGCTTTGCCATTTGAGGAAATTTGTGACCTTCTCATCTGCGTCCTCAAATTCTAATCTGGTATTAATTGCCTGATCGATCAACGATGTAGTTATGATGCATAATGGATGACAAACGATATTTTATGGCAAAGGAGATTGAGATGTTGCGATAAGGCCTTATTTTCTTCTAGGGCTTTTTTCTTAAATTCCTCAACCTTAGGATATTCTCTGAATTGTTCTGTATATGGTTGTAGTTGTGAGATTTCCTCCTCTAGCTTTCATTTCCTGTTGATGTGTCAATTGAAGCTGTTCACGTTGTTGGGAAAACTACTGTTGTTTTTGGATGGTATGTTGGTCAATCTTCAGTTTCTCCAGGTTTAATTGAACTTTGAGCTGCTCGTTCCTCTGTTTTTCTTTTGCCAACTGTTCTTCAAGTCGATTAACCTTCTGTTGTTCTACTGCTGTTTGCTTTTCAAGCTTAGTAATCCTTTGATCTTTTTCTTTGATTAATTGGTTAACTTCAGTGGCCTTATCAATTGTGGCCGCTGTGTAAGCCCTTACATATTGGGATAACTTAGTAAATCCTTAGAAGGATTGACCTCTGAATCCTTCCATATAATATTCATAAATTCAGACTTAGGAGCTATGGATGATGTCTGGTCAATTCTCCTCTTTTTCCTCTATCTCCTGACTATAGCTCTGTGCTTTGGTTTGTAAAAGACATCCAAAGGTGGTATTTTCTCGATATTTAATGTAATTTCACCTGAAGGATTTTCAGGGATTCTTTCAATCTCTTTCTGAGCTATGTCTGTACTGGGTGTCCCTTCAATCGCACTCTCAGTAATGATGCGCTGTTATGTTGTGGGCGATGCTGATGCGACACTGTTTTGGGGGTCGCTCTGGCTTTTGATCTACTAATCAAATTGCTCCCATTCTTTTATCAAGATGGGGTCAATATTAACATCTGTGCTAAGGGGTTCACTGGTTTTTCAATTTTTCCCCTACCCCGAAAATCTCTTCAATAGTCTACTCCCCACTATGCTCTGCTTGCTGAATAGTAGGGGTAGTATTCAATAAATCTAGAGGTAAGGTCTGTAGCCTCCGTGTCCTGTATTCCATGAATTTATCCATCTTTGTGGCTCCTAGTTTGAATCTTGCCAGATGCGTTACTTGTGAGAATAACTTTGCAAAGGTGAATAAATCATCAAATTCATCCTCCTCATGGATAAATTTGCTAATTTCACCTCACTGGTGACATTGTAAGCAACCTTGTTTGGACCATACTGTCTCTTAGGAATCATTGCTAGACTCAGGTCCTTAGTTTTCTCTGTTTTTTTCTTAGCATGTTTAAAATCATGCAATATGTAAATGCCACAACGGAGGGAAAATGGAGGCCACACTTGTTTTTTAGGGTCTTTAAGGTTTCTAGTCATCCCCTTTTCCACCATTTAGTATGCTATTTCCCTAGCTAATAGCTTGTCTGGGATATAGAGTGGAAGGACATAAGGGTTTGTAATACTCCTAAAAACCCTAATATAGGTGAAAATTTCCTCCCCGAACCAATTGCCGATTGCAGTTGAGTCAATGTTGGCTTCATTAGAGACCTAAGGAGCAGGTTTGTTAAAAATGGCTTGATGAACAGGTAAAACAAAACCATGGCAAATTCTGTATATATGATTCTTGTAGTCAGACTTCCATAGATACTTATGATAAATATGAATGGGGGTTGGATTTTGAACAGTCCATTTCCAACCGAGAATGGGAAAGTTAGAATTAAAACAGATCGTGTCCATTATGTAGGAGCTCATATAAAATGGGGGCACGACTCAGGTGGTGACGAATCTGTTTCTTCTATAATCTAATATTTGACTGACCATTTTATCTGATAGACTGCTTGCCTAATCCATAACAAAGGAGTTGATTGCTGCTTCTATTAATGGGACCATTTCTATAGAAAACCTAGGAGAATCAGGGCTTCCAAATAGCCTACATACCATTGCAGCAACATAACAATACGGAGACGCTAAGGAGTCCACGGAGTACATACTTGAGGATTCGTGTTTATGCTTGTTTGGAAAATGTCTCCATTGTTTGATAGGGTCTGACTCTATGTCATTCTCCTTAGTGAAAGCTTCCAGAAATGCCTTGTTGTAGTGCCTCTGGGGATCTGACAAGTGATACATTTTCTTGACATCTTCAGGCTTGAATGTCCCGAACATCCTCCCATCGGCTGTGAAAAAAGCTCTGTTTGTTATATTACTACTTTTGATTACCCATTGCACTAGATCATTATATATTAAAAATTTGGCTCGGACTACTATTTTATGGAGGAAGGAGCTGGCCAAGTCATTGAGCGTGCTTTCTGTTCGATAAGTTCCATCCGTTGTTGCTTCTTCTTCTATCTCCATTTGATTTTCTGCTTCGAGTAAAGCATAGATGCTTTCCCACAAGATTTTACTGAGGCCTAGGCAGGTAGTATATGTAATTACCACCGATTTTGCTGGTGCTTCTTCCACTACAACGGGGGCCTTTGCCTTCCGAGATTTCTTAGACATCTTCCCTGATTGTGTGATTCTTAATCAACACTGCAACATGAGAAAGAGGAGCGTAACAATCGAAAAACTTGAGAAGAGATAATACAAATTACAGACCAAACGTAGTTAAGCGCATTAAATACATGAGATGTTATATTGTACTTAGCTATCACGGATGAAATCTTCAAAGGACTTATCCATAACTTCTCCTTAATGTTTTATCGTAACTTCCAACGTGAAATTTTAATGCTAAAACCATATGTCACGTCGCAAGTTTGGTAATGGTCCTTTTTAGAATAGGTGTTGTGACTCTACGATTTGCAATCAACAATTGCATTATTTTAATATTTGTGTAATAATCGCGTATCTGAAATCTGGAGTTACAAGCGCCACACTCAAAAGATTTGTTTGCATAGTTGCGATTGCGATGAGTGCTAAGCTGGCATGGGGAGACAACGGGTTTCAATCTTGGCAAATCACGTTATTTCTTTATAATCGATTTATCTCTTCACTGCATATATTCATAGTATTTATCGCTTTGCTTTTATCGAGAGCGCGACATGCAATAATTAAATCGCATCACGATTGTTTAATGCAGTGTATTGGATGCTTCCTTATGAATTAGCAATATGCGATTGCGATAGCTTTATCACATCGCAAAGTTTCAATGTCACTTTAAGTCATTTCGTGGGATTAATGATGTGTGAGGCGTGATAGTCACATCATATCATGTTTTTTTTTATAAATGGCTTATTTTAATTAAAACTTTGCAATGTGGGCTTTGATATGACTTTGATCGCATCACAAGCTTTTCAAATGGATTTTCACGGGTTCTAAAGAAATGCGATTTGCGATGAGCAGTCCTAACTACTCTAAGAGCAATTTTCATATGACTTCTATGGAAAATTTATTATACTCAAAAGTTTATTGCTTTTAGTTATATTCTAAAGGGGACCATTTCTTATTTAGTATTTTAAGACTAAGAGTTTAAAAATTGACATGGGGGGTTGTTGTATAGCACAACAATTGGCGATTCACTGGGAGAACCATTTATTTATGAAGAATAATGAAATTTCTAAAACTTTCTTATGTAGAATCAATTGAGGAAAAAGACAACTATCTAAGAAATGGTTAGACAAAAACATACTCTAAACA
The DNA here is from genome assembly GCA_000404065.3 of Pinus taeda. NCBI lineage: Eukaryota > Viridiplantae > Streptophyta > Pinopsida > Pinales > Pinaceae > Pinus > Pinus taeda. The sequence continues at coordinate 31,066 of APFE030943024.1, read as the reverse complement.
AATATATAAATTTTGCAATTTCTTGTTCAAACCCTTATGATAAAATAAAAACATTTTTTGGTTTCTTCAAGCTTTGATTGTTGTTAAAGATAAAGTAGGGGGCTCCTCCAACTTAGTTTTTTATATTATCTTTTGTCACAGATAGTGCCTCTGTTGCCAACAAACATCTATAGTCTCAACAGGGTTACCTTTCAACCATCAGTCATTCATTGTGCCATCCATTTAAGAGTATATTTTTCTGAAAGATAAATCCAAAGATATGTTTACATGTATTTTTTTTTTTTTTACTTTTTTTTT
>APFE030943024.1:0-21152 GCA_000404065.3 Pinus taeda | reverse complement strand
AGGTTTGATGAATTCCATTTTCAAACCCTTCCTTAGAAAATTTGTGTTAGTATTTTTTGATGATATAATAATCTACAACAAGCCCTAGAAGGATCATGTTCAACATGTTGACAGGGTGCTCAAACTATTAGAGAAGAAACAATTATATGCAAAAAGCTCCAAATGTTTCTTTGGAGTATAAGAGGTGGAATACTTGCATGAAGGTGTTAAGGTAGACCCTAGAAAAATTAAAACCATTAAGGAATGGAAAATCCCCACATCCATAAAGCATCTGCGAGGATTTCTCGGGTTGACAGGGTATTGTCACAAGTTTGTTAGGAATTATGGGAGAATAGTAGCACCTCTAACAACATTATTGAAGAAAGATGCATTTTCATGGACTCTAGAAGTAACAAAAGCCTTCGAACATCTTAAAGAGGCAATGTGCCAAGCACCAGCCTTAGCTATGCCAGACTTCACAAAAACCTTTATTGTGGAATGTGTTACTTCAAGAAATCGAATTGGTGCTGTTTTAATGCAAGATGAAAGAACCATTGATTTCAAAAGTCGTCCAATCAAAGGAAAGTATTTACACAAAGCTATTTATGAGAAGGAATTGTTGGAAATACTACATGCACTTAAGAAATGGTGACCCTACCTAATGGGAAGACACTTCACAGTAAAAATGGATCATGAAAGTATCAAATACTTTTTAGAAGAAAGATTATCCTCTGAAGAGCAACAAAAATTGGTCACAAAGATGTTGGTTTATGAATTTTAAATCATCTACAAAAAAGGGAAGAAAAATGCTGTGGCAGATGCACTCTCAAGAAAGGATGAGGATGTGGAAGCATTGCTATACGCCATTTCTATTATCCAACCAGATTGGATAAATGAAGCAAGGGATGAATGGAAGAATGACGAAGAAGTGTGGGCACTCATTCAAAATTTACAACAAGATCTCAGTACATCTGATACATTTAGCTGGAAAAATGATTTGTTATGGTAAAAATATCACTTATACCATGTAAGAATTCCCAACTCAAACAAAATATTCTTATGGAATTTCACACTTCTCCCTTAGCAGGGTACTCAGGATATTTAAAAATTCACCATAGGGTTAAAAAGGAATTTTTTTGGGATGGCCTTAAATCGGATATTCAAAAGTTTGTGGCGGAATGTTTGGTTTGCCAACAAAATAAAGTTGAAACAATTAAGACTCCATGTCTATTACAACCTTTATCCATTCCAAGCCAACGTTGGGAGGAGGTTTCAATGGATTTTATCACAGGTTTACCCAAGTTTGAAGGAAAGAGTGTCATCATGGTGGTAGTTGACAAACTTACCAAGTATGCGAACTTTTGTGCATTATCACATCCTCTTAAAGCCAATACAATTCTACTGCATTTATGGAAACAATTCAAAAGTTACATGGAAACCCAAAGATTATTGTAAGTGACAGAGATTCCATTTTCACTGGAAGTTTTTGGACATAATTATTTTCTTGTCTTGGTACTTAGTTAGCTCATAGCGCATCTTATCATCCTCAATCTGATGGGAAAACTGAGATAGTAAACAAATGTTTGGAAGGATATCTTCATTGCTTTGTATCTGATAAACAGACACAATGGGTCAAATCGTTGCCTCTGGTTGAATGGTGGTATAACACTTCCTTCCATACTGCAACAAAAATGACCCCATTTATGGCACTTTATGGATATCAACCACCATCCATCACATATTTAAGACAAAATTCTATGGTTCAAACAGTGGAACATCACATCGAGCATCAACAAGAAGTTCTCCAACTCTTAAAGGATAACCTCGTGTTGGCACAGAATAAAATGAAACAATATAAAAATTAACATCGCAGCGAAAGAAGTTGTGATGTAGGTGACTGGGTATTCCTACAGCTACAACCATATAAACAAATGTCCCTCAAGCAAGCTAAGAAGGATAATAAATTATCACCAAAATATTATGGTCTGTACGAGGTGTTGCAAAATATTGGTACTATGGCATACAAATTGGAGCTTCCTGCAGCTTCTCGAGTGCACCATGTTTTCCATGTTTCATGTTTAAAGAAGGTTATAGGAGACAAGCTCCCAATTCAAACAATATTGCCAAAACTTGATGAGGAAGGAAAAATTATATTGAAACCGAAAGCAGTCACAGAAACAAGAACTCGACAACTACGAAATCGATCCATTTCGGAGTATCTCATCAAGTGGAAGAACTTATCCACTGAAGATTCCACATGGGAGGATGAGAATTTTATACAGAACCATCCAGAACTACTCAAGCATTGAGGACAACACTTTTTTGAAGGAGTGGGGCATGTTAGGTCCCTATAATACTAGTGATTCCCCCATTACTATTGTAGTTGTATCCCTTATTAATATTGTTGTGCCCCTATTGTACCCATATTGTTATTTTTGTGCCTTTATCTTATTATTGTTAGTTCAACTTGGTCATATTGTGACCCCTTAGACTCCTATATATAGAAATGAGGTTTTTTCATTTGAATCATGTTGCCCCCTCGAAGAGGGTTATCTCTAAGGCATTGATCTATCTTTTTGTGAGCTGGTTTCATAACACAAGTTGGGTTGCGCCCAACAAATTGAACTGCTTCAATCCTCAATAACAACAAGGGTATCCCTTGACTAAACTGCCTCAACCTTCAATATCAACGACAAGGGCCCAGATAGTCCCATACCTACTTGTCCCATCACATTGTACAACACATACATATACACAGTGTACCACAACACACACACCTATACTCGATGTACAACACAACACATACACCTACACATGATGTACAACACAACACATACACCTACACTAGTGTACAACACAATACATACACTTACACCTAGTGTACAACACAACACACACACACCTAAACCTTGTATACAACAAAACACATACACCTACACCCGGTGTACAACACAATGAATACACATGCCACGATACAATGACTACATAATACACATAACATAGTACGACATGTATGCTCCAAAACGTGTATGACATGTACACAACACCACATGTACATAGCACCACCTGCACGACATGTACACAACGCCATATGTACACAGCACCACCTGCACAACGTCTACACAACACCACATATACAACATGTACATAACACCATATGTACACATCACCGCATATACAACATGTACATAGAACCATATGTACACAACACCTCGTATACAACATGTGCACAACACCTCGCATATAACATGTACACAACACCAGTATTTCACATCCGGAGACCACACCGTCTTTACTAAGCAACCTCGCTTCTAGTGTCTTTCCACTATTCATGTTTTTCTAGCATGTCGCAGATCACACTGCTTTCATTCTGCTAATGTATCCCTCATCATTACCTGTCCATAACATAAACATAGGCATAGTATAAGCACATAATATCAATTCATATCCACACGATACTAACCTCATATATATTTCAGAGATATTATTCCCACTTGATTCCTGATAAGACCAAGAACCTCTTCATGCCATTCACCCGCCTAAGAAATAATTCCTCCACACTAATGATCCCTGACAACCTTTTCAGACAACAACATACATACATACATATATACATATAAACATTTTCATAAAGCAATCATGATCCCTGATGACCCTGCCAAACTACGACATACATACAAACATGTATACATAGGTAGACATCAACATAATCATGCTCACAACATAATTACCAAATATCATAAGGTCAAGGTTAAGATAACTCCCTGTATCCATGCATAATATGCACAACATTGAAAACAACAGTTCACAACATAGCTAAGGCATCTTATACCTCAGATTCATTTGCTTTGCCTATCATGTTACCTTTCTCATGACTATCCTGCCACCGTCGATTTACCCCAGTGGACCCAACCAATCCAACCGACTGTCAAGCTCTTGCCTTCAACTGCCCTTTACTCATGCACTACGCTTCATCCAGGTCTTACATTACCTATTGGGTTTCATTCAAATCTCCCTAAGCTCCATTAACTTTCCTCTTTCCCCAACGAATTCCCAAGACCCTAAAAAAATAAAATACAAAAACAAGAACAAACAAGAAGAAAACCATGAAAACCAATAAAAATACGACACCACAAACAAAGTGGCATGGCCATGCACCAGACACAATCAAAACCACAATCAAGTGTAAAAAAATCACAAAGCACCAAAAAAAAAAAAAAAAAACTTTCAGCATTCACCATGACTCAACCTCCATGCGTTCCCAAGGTTTCTAATGGAAATCTCAACATGAGCCTTCTTTAAGATTTCATGGCAGTCTCTTTTGGCATGCAATCCCCTACATCATGCTACCATAAACACACAATTTTTAGTGCATAAAAAAATATACAATATACAATATACCAATTACCTTACATTATTGTGCTACGCACACTACCATGTAACTAAACACGTACATATATCATCTCTCAAGGGACTCCAATTTCTTGATGAATCTAGCTATTAGTGGAAGCTAGTTGTTATGCCTGTCAAATACATGTTCATGAACATAACACATATCTACATAATGCCAGATAAAATCAAGGTTAATAAGGCTTCCTATATTCATGCAAAGCACTCATTCATTTGGAATAGTGGTTTCCAAACATAGCCAAAGGAATTCTCACCCAATTCCTTTCTTTTAAATTTTACCTTGTTGCAATTGAGTCTTACTATGCGCTATCACATAACCCAATTGCTAGTTATATAAACAAATCAATTGTTACCTTGTCATGCTAATACCAAGCATGTTGCCCTACAACTATTCACACATGTCAACCACATGTTCCAAAGATCAAAACATAGTGTCTATTAATTTGAAATCAACCTTTACCAAGACTAACAACCATGTCATAATCAACTCACTATCATTAGTCATAATATTACAACTAGCACTCACTTGCACTAATGTACATATCAACGATCTCAACACTTATTGTGTTAGTAAAACCATCTTAAAACAAGATAATTTCTTCATGAAATCTTACATACACATACTCATATCATGCAATTAATCAAGCATTCAAACAACTTGTAGACATACCATGTTAGATAAACCAAATAAATGACATATTCAAACTCATACCTCAATGTATCTCAGGGGAGGCTATCACATCTGCACAAGTCAATCTAGATTAGTATGACACAATATCACAAGCATATCATCATATACCTGAATATCATAACCATAACCATCTGCACATGCCAATCGAGATTAGCACGATACATAATAACATCAAGATCTTAAACGAAATTACCATAATCATCATGTGTATGACCACAATACATACAACAACAAGTTACTACCATTCATGATTATCTGACACATGTGTATATTACCACATTGAACAGCTAGCATCTATCATGCATGCAACCACAACAACAATAGAATGAAAAGAATATACATAACCATAATGGATATAACAACCATTAACCATCATTCCTGCATGCCCAACATACAAACATGTATGACATTTTGCTCTTATAACCATGACATTCATTTCGTCAAACATTTGGAAAACATGTAATCTACAAGTCATGAATTCACATCTAATCATAGGAGTCTGGAAATTATCTTAGAATCACCAAGAAGGTATAATGCCCTCTCATAATAGTTTCAATAATATTTGTTAGTCCATGCATTCATCAACCAATCAATAACTTATCAAAACATGTAAAGAACCATATATACAATACATCATATAACCAACTTATAATCAGAATAGAACCATGGCAAAGCAACCATAAGATAACCATCATAATCAATACATATGATCATAGATCACAATAGGGAAAAACCTCATATTAACACATGAAAATACCAACCAAGTTAGGGACTTCCATGTACCACCCAACCATAGATTTGGCTGAGCCAAATATTTCTTTCAACCAATCACCCATGCACCATATTCCAAGCATGAATGTGGGATCTCATGGGAAAACCAAAACATAAACAACCAAGGGAATCCAGAGGTTAAACCACCTCCACCCTCACATTACCCTGATCTCACCTAAACCGGTCTCGAGATCACAAAACCAAACCAAGCTTAGATGCCTTAGAATTCCTTCACCATCCCTTGATGAATTTTCCTGTCTCCACCCACCTGTTGAGGGCCTCCCAAATAAAACCATATTCACCCCAACCCTTGGGATTTTCTTGAGACCACCTCACCCCGATCCAAAACCTTCTGGCAATCCAAAGCTCGACCGAGTGAAATAACCTCATCACAACATGGCTAACCAGAAATGGTAAGGCAAGGTTGAAACCACTATCTCACATGGAAAAAATCATGCCCATGACAACAAGAGAACCAAATAAACACATGCATGTACCATGCATGCACAAACCAAATAGGAAATCACACATGAAACTTGTTACCTGCAAGGATTCCCGTTGAAGCTGCTTGATCCAACTTTTCCTTACTTGTCCTTTGCTTTGCTTGTCCTTCCTTTACCTTCCCTTACTTTCTTTCTTGTCTTTTGATGCTTTTTTCTCTCTGAGAGTAATTCCATAGCCAAACTGACAAAAGATTGTGAACTAATTCTCCAAAGCATTTTTATTATTAAGGCCTCTAATTTCTTCATTTTCCCTCTATTTTCCTTCAATTTTATCCTTGCATGCAACATGTGACCTTTCACCTTCCTTTTCTCCTAATTCTTTTATTTTCATAAATAAATGGCAATTAATTCTTTTTTGCCTCTTCAAAGCCTTTACCAATTTCCTTAGCCATAAACAAACCAAATGAACACCCACTAGGATGTTTTGCTCAACATTCAACTTGGAATATGTGTCCCATGACCTTGGTCTTCTTTTTCCTTTATTAACCGTACTACATGAACTTTAACCCAGGGTTGTTACATTTAACTTCAAATTAAATGGTCACTCTCCAGTCATAACTGTCGATATCTAAATTCCAAGAGTAGACCAATTTAGAGGAATTGAAACCCTCTAAATTCTGGTAATCTAAGATGTTGTTTACTACCAATAGTAGAGTAGAGTATATATGAGTGTAGATTAAAGGACATTAAAGAAATTGATGCAATGCAAGAGGAAATTTACTAAAGCTATAAACATGGAAAATAATCAAGGCAAACATTTATTAGAATGGCGAAAGAAATTAAGCGAAAGAAAAGTGTTTGAGATGGAATTGAATCCCAATTGGCATGGTGGAACCCCAAAAATTTAATCTTGTTCCTTGCACAACATATACCACTTATATCAAAAGGAGTACAATAGAAGCATGGAATAATTTTAACATAATGAATAGTTGTGTAATATGCACACTAATAAAATCAAGGTATGCAATGCCATATATGGTCAAAAAATATGATGGTTCTATTGAGGAAATTGGGAGTATTCAATGTCCATATCACATGTGGATCCAAAGAAACTTATAAATTAACTTGAGGTAATGATGTAATTTTGGTTGTAGTCACTCAATTTTGGTGGAAATGGTTATTTTTTTACTATTTGAATAAATTGGTTATTTTTTTTTACTCTCAAATTGGTTATTGGGCTTTAAAAATCGTGATTGGTGTACTTGATGTCTTTCTTGTAATAGGATCCATTTCGGTAGAGTTATGACCAAGAATTTGAATGTAGCTCATTTTCCATGTGGTTGAATTCTTCTTCTTCTAGTAGTGGTTGAGAAAAGGTATGCCGCACATGTTCACTCTCATGCTCATGCTGAAGTTGTCTTATATTTTGTGTCATGGATGTTCAACATCAAGAGAATGAGGTTTCTTCTATTGCATTTGGTAATCTATGGAAGAATGAGCATGCAAAAAATTGGAAAGAGGTAGAGCATGTAAAAAATTGTCATAGAAGTAGTTGAATTAAGGCCATAGAACAAAATGCATAGAATTTCTTAGGCTTTTGCAACTAGTTATATTGTCAATATGCTTGTTTAGCATGAAGGTATTTCATAGAAAGGTTGGGGTTTAACTTAAAGGTATTTCATCGAAATGTTGAGCTTGGCAACATGATAATCAACTAATTTCATTATATACACAATAGTAAAAAAGGACTTGATAAATAGCTTGAGAGATGATTTGTTGTCTAAAGTATCAAAGTCATTGATGTATAAGAAAAGTCCCCTCCTTTAAACATCTTATTAGAAACAAAATCAAAATATCAATAATTATTGTAAAATGTATTATTTTTTTCTAGAAAAAAATCATTATATTTCATATCGAAATATATGTTGTGTTGCTATGTAGGCCCCCCCAAAAAAACTAGTCCACTGGACCGCATCATTAGGAAATCAAAACATCCTTGGCTACCATTATAGCAGTTTAACTTTAACAAATAAATCACAAAATGCGTTGATCAAAAGTATGGTTGTATGCTATCTCAAAACACATATATTGATTAAGGAAAAAACAAGGCATTCTCATAAGGAGATTAATGAAAGTTGAGATGCAAGAGTAGTTGAAAGAGAATTTCCAGATAAGGGGAGGTTGACACTCACAAATTTGCGTAAAATGTGAAATGAAAGACATGAAATATGAAAAACCATAGCCAATTTTTCATTTTATGAGCATAAATTCCAGGCTTGAATGTATCCTTTTCTTATGAAAAAATGATTATTTATTTAATTATGATTTTTTCTTTAATATGTCATCTTGCATTTCAAAAGAACACGTGTTTGTGGATTATTTATTATTAATAATTGATTCTATATGTATTTCAAAATTATTTCAATGGCCCTCGATCGGGGTGCAAAACAATTGGAGGTCCACTTGGGTTTGATTGATATGATAGAGAAATTAATTGTTTGGGATGGTGGGTGGTATTCGCCATGCCCTCACACGCTTGTTCACCTTGATAACATGAAGCGTCGTAGATCATGGCAGATCCATGATGTGAAGGTTGGTAATCTTCAATGCCTACAGATGGTGGGAGCGAAGGTGGAGTTAATGACATCTGTCCGTCGTATAAACTGGTGTCCTCGGCTTCTTAGGGAGCCTAAGTTTGTTGTCTACAGATTCGCGACACCGGGAAACGGGAGAGGTTTACTCAGCCATTGCCCGTCTCTGTTCGAGGTTGGCATATACAGTCTGGTATGTTTAATGCTTACCCTGTATCGTGTGTTGGGGGCTGTTATTTGTGATAAGCCTCACACCTAGAGGAGAAAAGAAACAATGGTTAAATTAGTAGTTTCTATGACTGGAAATATTGGCATTCTCGACTATGTAATGTTGATTTCTATCTTTTTTGGCCACATTCTTTCACGCATGGGCATGTTTACTAGTTTCCAATTTTTTCTCATGATGTTTCCTCTACATGTCGATAATTGGTTTCTTCGTTTTAAGTCTGAATTGTCTGGGCAAGCCTTGTGGCGAGTAAGGGTTCACGTTAATGATTAGGGCTAAATATATAGATTTTAGGTTGAATGGTGCATGCCCTGAATCTATAGATTTTAGGCTCAATGGTGCATGGGGGACATCGTTTACATTCTGGTGGTACCTCACACTACCAAAGGGTTACTGTTTGTTTATGTGTGTTGGCTCAGGTGATGGAATTATGAAGGGGCACAGTGTTGTCCAATGTTTAATTTTTTTTTATGGTCATACATTAAGTTAATTCTCATCTTTCGGGTGGTTCTCTATATAAATTATATTCCATGTCTACCTATGTCACCTCCACCTGCAGCGTATGTACAGAGGGTTGGTTTACGAGCGCGGGAAGGTGCGAGAAGGTTGAAGAATGAAGGCCCGACTTTGGCGACTATTGTGAAGACTTAGCCTCGCGGTGGGGCTGCAGAAACCATTATGGAAAAGGCCAAGAAATTGGTTCACCTTTTGGTCAGATTGCATGCCAAAGGGGTTGGAAAACAAACTCTGAGATTCTTGAGGCCACGTTTCAGGCATACTGCGAAGGGATCCCAACTTAGGTCAAACAATTAATAACGATTTGGGAGGAAAAGTTGAATTTGAAAGTTGAGCGTGAATCACCAATAGAGGATTGGGGGGATCTAATCACAGACCCTGGGTATACCTGCGACCGTCTCACCCTGTATAGATAGACTATCCATATCTTTTGGTTAATGAAATTTATAGTGGCCAAAGCAATGGTTGCGACCATCAACACACTAACACAAAGTGAGTTTGACCTGGGTCTCCGAGACATTCAGATAGAGCTCCAGCTCATTCAACTTCAGCTGCAGAACCAAAACTCTTGCCTAGGCTACATCGAGCAACATATTCCATGTCTGCCGCAATCTAAATTTCCAGGTTCAAGTGCTAAAGATCCTGCTCCTGTGGTATCGTCAGATGAATAGTTGGTCGAAGTTATGTCTGTTAATTTTGCTTTAAATTTTGTTGTATATGTCGGGTAGCATTTATGGTTTTCAGTGTTATGCTTACTAGTTGGTTTCCAGACTATAAGACCTATAAGGCTTGGTTAGATAGACTCAGACTATTTATGTTTTGGATGGATTATAATGCGGTTCGGTGGCCAATATATCTGGTTTCTCACTGAGCAGGTTGAGGCCACCAAATGATTTATATGTTTGTAACCTGCTTGTTTATTTATGAATGGATGAAAGGTATTAGTAATCTTACACTTTTTTTTTTCAATGAAATTTTATTTATAGAAAGGAAACATTGTTCTTGAGAAATAGTTAACAAAAAATAGAAATGGTTTTCAGATACATAAATTTGATTAAATGAAATATTAAATTAAAAAAATTAATAATAATTAAAATGGTTTTTTGCATTACTCACCCATCTGAATAGCACCCCACAGGTTCAATACTTAACTAGTAAAGAATGCAAGCTAATAACACCACTTGAAATTACTTACATAACAAATTCTTGTATTAATTTTTGGGGAAAAATGTTTATAAATTCATAGAGATAAAAGTTTGTCAAAATTTAACTATATTTTTATTTATTTATTATTATTTAAAATCGTGATTATTTTGTAGATATATCATCTCTTTACATTTAGAAAAATCACTCATTTTTTATATCACTCTATCAAAAATAAAATAATTTTAAGATACACTTATTTTTTCAATAAAAAATTATATTGCCTTTTTGTTATTTTTATTAAAGCTAATATTCATAATATTTTAATATTATGAGTAGGCTGTAAAAGTTAATATTTTTATGAGTGGGCCTAATGGTTGAGAGCGTGTGTTTCCTCCTAAGAGGTTATAGGTTCAAAATCAGAAGGGGGTAGAGTATGTATGCCTTTATAGGCTTAACAGTCAAATCATTGCGCGGAGGTGGATCCCTTGTCCCACAAACAAAAGGGTCTCATACACCAATTTAGTCTCTGACTTGGCCATGATCTTAAAATTGGATAATAATAATAATTAAAAATAATGTTATATATTTTGGTTTTAATGTTTATTTGATTTTATAGTAATGTTTTTCAAAATTATTTGGCTTTATCCTTTTCCATGTAAAACAATCTTTATCTCTTAAACAATTCTAACATTCAATTGATATTTTTCCCATTTGTAATGAATGTTTTTTAAATAATTATAATTTTTCCTTTTTCCATCCCAAAAAACCTTACACATTTCAATTATTTTTGAAATTCAATTGTAAAATTCAATTGATATTTCTACCATTTGTAATGAATGTTTTTTAAATATTCTTGAGCTCTCTAGTTTCGATGTTCCACATATGTAATCAAATTCATTATAAATTCCTCATGCTTTATAAAATGTCTATTTTTAATCTATTTTAAAACAAGATCCATAAGGTGACCATCTCACCGTGTTTTTATTTAATAAATTTAAGATTAAAAAAAAATTATACAACTGAAACAAAATAAATCACACAAAGTTTATGAGGTGTAAAATTGACTATGATGGAGTGTACTATTAAGTTTTTTTGTAGTGTGAAGGTCATTGGTTCGAAATTCTGTGGGCAAAAAATCCAGTTATGTTAAGGGCTGGTGTGGCCCAAGCGAGGTGCAATCCCTGAGTGTTTTTGACAGCTTAGATGCCCTTGGGTCACTGTTTCTCAAACCACAAGTGAAGCCTGATGTAATCTTTGATGAACTCATACTACTTGAAAAAAAAACAGGTCACACAAATGAAAATGATAAAAGAAGTAATGAATGCAATATTACATCAAAATGATTTAATACTTATTCTGAATGTTTTTGCTTGTCAATATATTTGAATATATTGTCACAATTCATGATTCTCATAATGATTTTTGCAAAACAACCCACTACTTCTAAAAAACCTAATTGTCATATACCCATCTGTGAGACAAAACTCTTAGTCTAACTATTGATGCTATATTGTCTTTCAAAACCAAGCTATAAACTTATGAAAGAAAGATCAGCTTTCCAAGCCTAAAATTTAAAGAAAACAAATATTTGAAGCCATGTGACAACACTTATATAAATATTGTCTTTAGAATTTTATCAATCTGCATTATTTGCATGTCATTATTGGATTGGTTTAGATTGGGTATAGAATCTAACATTGCTATCAAGATTGTTATTTTGGCTTGCATAACCACTCAACCATTAGGAAAATGCAAAAATTCCCTATTTACTATGGCTAAATTGGATGATTTTCTTTTATAAAACGAGTGAGATTTAAAAATCACAATCTCATATATTTGAAAGTTTGTCAAAATTACATGCTCTTTCCCCAAAGTCCTTGTAAACCTCAATTTCATAGTGTTTGTCAAGATTGCTAAATTCTTTCTCGAAAGTTGTTCATTAGATTGTTAGTCCACACCACAAAGGTACCATCTGAGTCCGTAGTCAGTACATTTCTATCTCTGTTTCCCACACCATGCTATAATATAGTAAACGACTGCTAAATAAAAAATTCTCAACCAAACAAACACTAATAAAAGAGATCATAACAACAACACATACTATTATCACAACGAGTTAGAGATGGTTCTATCTCTCAACTCTTGAGTTGGCATTGCATATTGAGTCTTCTCAACTTAATAACATAACCTAACTTTGGTTGAATTTCTTTATTTAATATACTTCTTCTCAGAATCAATGTAGTCCATAATTTTTTAAGGTTCTTGAGTAGCGAGGAACTAGACATCCTAGTTGGTATCCTCAAAGATCTCATTGAAGGGATCTACAATGTTGTTGATCATTTAGTCATGCTTGAGAATAAGATGTAGTATGGCCATGTTTAAGACCAAGGTTAGCATCATATCATTCCATGGGTTGAAAACCAAGTCAAATAAATGAACTTATTTGCAGACAACAACCTTTGAAAGTAGAAAATCAATGAGACTAATAACTTTGGGCCTTCCAAATTTGATCATTGATTAGATTCTCTTAGTATTCTATACAATAAATTATTCAGGAATAGATTTATATGTTTGATGGTGTTACATTTCCCATAGTTTAGAGGTTTTTGCTTTTAGACGATTGTCACTAATATCCAAATAAGAAATCATACAAAAATTCAAATTAAGAAATTCTAAGATAACACCACATGGATTATTGCTATTAAATACTAATTCTTTCAAATTAAAACAACTCCCAATTTGAGAAAAACAATGCCATGACATATAGTGTTTCCAATACTAAAAATCTCCACCTAAAATACGTAATGGGTATTATGCCATTTAGTCTATTTGTATTCAAGTTAATTTACCTCAACTCAATTTAATATATACATCATGTAAATAAGATTTTCCCAGAAATTAACTATGATATAGATTTAATCTTCTAACCCACTTGAACTTGTTAAGAACATGAAATCATTTAGGTATATATAAAATTCCTTTCATTTTTCTAATTATAAATAAACTTATTAAGCAAATTTTCAAAGAAGTAAATTAAAAACTTACTAACCGAACTTTGATAATATTAACTATTAAAAATAATTTGTTTTTAATCTCAATTATTTCATTTGATTGCAACGAACATAAAACATCTCTGCAATTAACCCGTTTAGATACATGTAAAGTTATCCCAAAAACCCTAACAAAATCCTTCCTATTAACCCTACTTCGCCCTACGCGCTACAGTCATCCACGCATTCAGAGTTTTGTGCGCTACAGTCATCCACGCATTCAGAGTCTTGTGCGCCACAGCCGTCCGTCGGCGTTCTCCAGGTAAATATACTTTCTTTTCTGCACCTTTCTTTGAGGCAGATGATGTCCATACGATTGAAAATATGGAAGGTGATGTCTCCGCTTCCTCCTCTTGCAATTTATGCGAAAACCCTCTTAAAATTCCCCAATTTCTGCACCAAAACGGTCGTCCCATCCACAACTCCACCAGAAAGGGGTGTTGTCACAGAATTTCTCCTCAACAAGTGTAGTTTGACAGAGAAAGAAATCTCAAAATCCTTTAAACATTGCAGTCACTTCCTTCAATCCAAATCGGTCCAGAATTGCGAGGCAGTTTTGGAGTTGTTAAACGGCTGTGGTTTGACCACCCCAGCCCAGATTCGAAAAGTGACCCTTTACAGCCCTAAGCTTTTCTTTATAAGATTCGAAATAATAAAGCCGAAGATTAATTTCCTGAGGACTTTCATGAAGGAAGAGGATATCACCAAATTCATTTATAATAGTGCAAGGTCTATTGAGCTCAGCGAGAATAGGCTGAAATCTGCAATTCTAGTTTTGCGAAAATTGGGTTTTGAGGGCGAAGCATTGTCAGAATTAGTGGCAAGGGAGCCCCGCTTGTTCACGGCTTTAGAGAAAGATATGATCGAGTCATTTAAAGAAGTGGTGGATTTGGGGATCAAGAAAGGATCAAAGATGTTCGCACATGCTTTGCGGGGAATATTGGGTTTCGGAAAAGAGAGATTAGATCGTAGACGGCTGGGTCTGAGCCGTTTAGGTTTCTCCGAAAATCAAATTTTGGTTATTTTGAGGCGGCGGCCGATGGTTCTGTGGCTCTCAGAGGAAAAAGTGGAACGCAATGTGGATTTTCTGGTCAATTCTGTGGGGCTTCCATTGGATGATTTTGTTAAGTATCCTATGCTCTTTTGCAGCAGCTTGGAGAAGAAGATAATTCCGCGGTATAGAGTAATGGAGGCATTGAAGTCCATGAAAGTGCTGAAAACAGAGATGAGTTTCCCACGAGGTGTTACATTGACAGAAAAATGTTTCTTGGAAAAATATGTTAATTCCAATGCTGAATTCTCCTCAGTTCTGCTGGATATTTACCATGGTGGGAAAGCTGAAAAGTTACAAGGAGACATGTAGAAAGTGTGACAAGTAAAACAGATCCAGGAAACTTGTGACATTTCATCATCGGCTTCAATATGATTTTTTCCGTTTAAAATTCCAAGTTGTGAGATTTCATCGTCTGTTTCAATATGATTTTTTCGTTTGAAATTCCATTTTTATACTTTATTTCTTCAATGATTGTTACTGTGCATAGTTTTTATTTGTTCAATGATTGTTACTGTGCATAGTTTTTTTCTTAGATCAGAGAACCCGTGAGAAATTAGCTTTAAGTTGAAGTGATAAGCTTTACTGTTTTTTTATTTTATTTTTTTAAGTGAAGTGATATAAGCTTAGCTTTACAACAATCATATGGCACAGGAGGAGTCCAAAAATGCGTTTGTAATATCAATGTCATGCCGCTGCCAAGTGAGATTTTTGAGAAGCATATTAAATAGGAACAATTTGACAATATCGCTTCATTCTTTTTAATTCAGTTTCCTGCCTTTCGTTGCCTTTTAATGTGTAATTATACTTTTAAAAATATAACTAATATTGATTTGCTGTTAACACACAACCTGTTCCCTGTGATTGAATTCTTGCATTCATATAGGCCGCTGTCGTTGAATTATTGCATGTATATACCGCTTAGTATTTTACTTCAGTGTTTGGGCTGCTTATGCAGACGTAGTTGTTAGCGTAGTCTTGATCTTTGCAAATACAAACCTTTGGGTTGCTTATGCAGGCATAGTTGTTAGTATTGATCTTTGCAAATACAAACCTTTTGGATTAGAAGAACAATGTTCTAGATCAATAGGATTTCTTTTTGCTCGCTTCTTGCCATGTTTGTACGCATTTTTTCCCTCGTATATCTAATACATGGACACTGTCAAATTTGAAGTCCTTGTTTGCACGAGTCAAACATGTATACATTAATTGATTGATTGTGTATGTTGGGGCGATGTTGATCTCTTCTATGTAGTAGGCTGTTTTCTGCCTTTGGGGCCTGTGGGGAGTACTTTTCTCATGTTGTATCTGAGGGAAAAAACAGAGTCTTGAATGTTTTTGTTTTTTAATAATAATGGAATTTTTGTTCTAGATGAAAATTTGTGTTTCGTTCATGGTAAATATATTAAGAAATAAATCTGTTTTATCGAAAGGTACATTATTCATGTAGACAATAAGGAAGGATTTCATGTAGACAATAAGGAATCCTTCCAATAGATCCCCAGAATAAAGCAAAATTTACAATACATACATTCTTAATTTATGATGTAACTTGATGTTGCACTGCTTATCACTGGAACTATTACTAAGGAATGAATGATGGTTTTAATTGGCCATTAAACATCAACTCACCAAATATCAAATTGCCTTCCAGATTGGCAAATCCATCTGTGTCTTTATTATTATCCCATAGTATGTGCTTGTAACTCACAATTGGGATATCATTTATTTCCTTCTTGACACATTTTAAGAGATTATTCAAAAGCTTTCCTTCTTGACACATTTTAAGAGATTATTCAAAAACTTATATCCTGGAGACGAATCTTTAACCATGTGCTGAAAGATATTAAAAGAGTCTCCAACACAATGAGAGAGGAAACCTGATTTTCTTTGGCAAAGAGGATCCCTTATAGTAAGTCATAGGTTGCTGCTGGATTATTTGTCGTTTTTCCCGAACCCATGAAGACTTAAAAACTTTCTTTTTTCCATTAAAAATTTAAGACCATAGATAAACCCTTCTCCTCTTACCACCCCTGAGTCCCACCCCTGAGTCCTGAATGTATTTTCATAATGTAATTAAAATCATAACCAACTCATGAGTTCATTCCCGGGGAAGTGGTTTTGTTAATCATTGATGAGAATACTCTTGTAAGAGAATGAAAAACACACTTTGGTAGTGTTAGCAGTCAACCAATGAAAGGTTCTGTTTCTTGCCGTCTTTCTTCTTAATGTTTATTTAGTTCCTATATTCTGAGAATTGTTGTTTTTCAAGCTATAATGGTATAGCCCATACTAATTACTAATTTTAGTTGGGTAAAACGGCTTAGTTGAATTTTTCTATTTTGCATGCAAAGAAGCCCACCAGGGATGAAAGGATATACGTAGGTATCAATCACACCACATTTTTGTTTTAGTATACAGTGTCTATTTGCCAGCTTTCGATGATCTGTGAATAGTGGTTGAACAATTTTAACCACGTTTTCATTGTTGTTATGAAACATTGTTAGTATGTATTGCTGATTGCCCTTAGTTACGAAGGAGCCTCTGATGAATCATGGAGTACAGTAATACTCATTAAATTGTATCTGCTCAAGTCATCACATTCATTCATAGCATTTAACTTTTTGATGTGAAGTGTTTAGCTACTGCCAATCGGAGATGGAATAAAACATTGACATGGATGTATGGAATATTGAAATGGAATTCTGGGGGCTGGAAGTGAAAATCTGATTCGTTAATTATAGATATACAGCAGTTAGGATTTGAGGATTCCGTTTATTCTTCCAACCTTAATTTTATTTTACTTCTTTATTATAGAACTCAATCATTAATAATGTTGTGCTGCGAATAGAGATATAACTGAACGAAGAATAATGTTAGGTTTATAACCAAATATAATTATCTGTAATATTATGTTGGTTCTAAAATACATTTTTTTCAGACATTAGAAGCTGGAGTGTGTTTTATAATATTTTTTTATGGTAGGTTTAAGTGAAAATGACTGGTTTTTAAAATATTGAGGTTGGTCTTAAAGCATTAGCCTAAACGGAAAAAAAATGGGATGCAAAATGGTTGAAACGGTTATACATTTTCATTACTATAACATGAATACATGTATCAGAAGGGTTATCTTTGTTCTAACTTAAACCCATACATTAAGAGGATTATCCTTTTTCAAGAAGGATTATTTTTGTTCTAACTTAAACGCATGCATTAAGAGGATTATCCTTTTCAAGAGGAAGTTGACTTTGGGATAGGGAACTTTTAGTTATATATTTATTTTTATTTGATTTTTAATTTTAAAAATGATAATGGTGAATTATATTAATCTGTGATAAAAAGTTAGTGAGGAATGTTACACTAATGTTTTAATTTTTTGTGAAGTGTTAGGCCAATAGTGTTGTTGGATTTTTAGCACCCTTTAAATTGAACATAGTGTGTTGACGAGTTTGTAGGGGTTCTTACATTAAGTGTAGGAGCTCTTTTGGTGTTCCAATGGCTGGTGCAAGTGAATTATAGGTAACTTAACTTTTTAGACGTGAACAAAACATAGTTGCACATATTAGAAAGTTAGTGTATCAAGGAAAATATCTCACAATGTGTTGTATTAAACGTTATCACACTATTTGAAACTTGATGGATTAGGGAAATTTGTTACCAAGAAAAGTTATCACATTTTTAAAAAATAGGGGTAGGGAGTAGCTAGCCGTATATTATAATGAGTTTGATTATGACGTAGACAACATTTGCAATAGGGAAATTTTGAATGTACTAGAAATGTTTGAGGTCTTCACATCGACAAATATTAAATATTTTAATTTTATAATATGTAATTAGAGTCTGCTTTTACAAATTATAATTCTCTATAATTCGTGAGATTTGAATTGGTATATGTTCATTAAAAGCAAGTGTGTCATAATTGTAGTTAAAAATAAATAAATTAAATCATGTTAAGGGATTTGAGGAAATTAATACAAATAACATAGTAATATAAACATTGACACTATAAACATTGTCAATGAATTGAAATTAGTTTTGATGTTTGCGAGGATTATGCATTCTTTGTGTTGTTAGTTATCACAATATAAGCCATCATAATTGTAGTTAAAAATAAATAAATTAAATCATGTTAAGGGATTTGAGGAAATTAATACAAATAACATAGTAATATAAACATTGTCAATGAATTGAAATTAGTTTTGATGCTTGCGAGGATTATGCATTCTTTGTGTTTGCGAGGATTATGCATTCTTTGTGTTGTTAGTTATCACAATATAAGCCAAAACGCTTATGTATGATGTCTGTTTGGGTAGCTAAACCATTTTTGATCTAGAAAGTGTATATAATTTGTTATTAGATATCATAAATATAATTAGGAGATTTGCGTTTGAAATGTTTTGATTATACATCAAGCTCAATCTGGGTAACTATCTAATGTCATAGCATAGGGGTTCATTTTGATAGCATAACTACATTATCAGATGAACTAGAGTTATGGGATTAATAAGATACACACCTATAAATATCTCATCAAACTCATTATTATAAAGAGCATGCTTACCATGTTGTGAACATCATCTTTGGAAGATATTTGACTAGTTGTTGGACCATTTTATGGATTGAATTTTCTTTAAAAGAACTCGTTACATTGAACAAATTTCTTCCTTTCTTAATCGTTTTTGCATTTTACATGGTTTACTAATAATGTATGGAGAATGTGGAATTAATGGAAATATGTTGTTATAAGTGGTAGTGAAAGCTTTGGCTTACATTTCTTTTTGGCAAGACATTTTCAATTATCAATGTCGCAAGCGTGCCCTTCCTCATGTTTAAACTATTACAAAGGAGAATAGTTGATGCACAACACTTGAAAAATCCTTTCAACTGTCATGGGTGGGGGTTATTTATTTTTCCAATGTCACACAAGGCTTGCCTTTAGTCCCAACTACATGAAATGACTCATACAAGGGTTAGCAGGCCCATGAGGAGAGAAATGTGTTATTCAGGGATTTGAACCTGTAGATGCCTCTAAAATCGTAGCACCAACATTGGGGGATAACCACCCGGTCCAGACCCTAGTACAACTCCTTTTCCATTTGGGATGGTGGCTTTGACTGGAGATTATGGGACCAGTTTCCCAGTAATGTGTGGTTTAATGAATGAGTGTTTTAAAATGTATATTGAAGGTGGTATATGGTTTAATTTATGACTTTAAAATATACAAATATATCTATATAACCCGGGTAATCTTATTACAATGCAATTTTTGATAATTCCTAGCGGACAAACAATCATATAGATGATTTACTTATCCATAGAAGAATGCATTTAAATAATGATTACTTTGTTCAAGAAATTAAACAAGTAATTATAAAAACATATCGCATGACATTATAATATTTATCGCTGATATATATCTCTAATGTAACGATTCTAAATCGTTCAGAAGCGACTCAATATAGAATTGTTTGAAGTGTATGAATACATCAACAATAGCAAATTAAATGAAATGCCAATTAAATCAAAACAAAAAAACAGTGATAGAAATACCGCATGCATTTGGGTCTTGATATGTAAATAACATTCCGGTTCCACCTCTTTATTCCAGAAACTTCCAGGGGATACAAAAATGCATGTCTTGAAAAAGTTCTTTAATAAAAATCAAAAACCTTGATCCACTGCGCATAAAAAAATAAATTGCAGAATTGCAGAATTGCAACTTCCCAAGTCTAGTTTTTGTACAAATTGAGGACCCCTTCTTTAATAACATGAAAGGGTTTATATAATAGAACTAAAACAAACTGTCAACAAAAATTGTGTAGAGTTGTTGGAACTGTAAACACTAAAATTTGGGATTTGAATTGCAAAAATAGTAGTGCGATTGCCTTTGAAAAAATTCATTGTATCTATTTCTTCTCTTGTATCTGCCACTGACAAATTGAGAGCATGTTTTGAATTTTCAGAGGATGACTCATTCTAGAATGTAGTTGTTAGTTGTCCCGTGTACTGTTAGAATTTCTGTTTTCCCACCCCGGTTTTCAGTTTCTCCTTATTTTTCCCATGTAGTTAAATGCTCTTTCCCATAACCATACATTCAACAAGCTGGAAAAAATAAATTCTGCTGAAAACACAAATTCTGGAAAATTTACAGAATGCTGGAAATTGCAGAAATAAAAATATGCAGTAATAAACAGCCATAAAAACACATAAAAACACTGATATTTTTGGTCAACGTGACCCTGGAAAAACCCCCTACAACTCTTGGGGAAAACCAGTTT
>APFE030943023.1:48200-60753 GCA_000404065.3 Pinus taeda | reverse complement strand
AATGCGATTTATCGCAATGCGATTTATCGCAATCTCATATTGCTCATGCCTCGGGCCGATGTAGCGCTCTATTGTGGTCGCCGATTGCGATATCGCTCTATTTCAATCACCGATTGCGATGTCGCGATTGCAATAACCATCTTTTATGCTCCGATATCCTCCGATAGCCACCACCGATTACGATTGTCGATCGGATCTGGACTGGTTATTGTCCAGATCTGACGGCTCCTGTGCAGATTTGGTTTAAGCCTCCAATAGGCCTTATTTCACTGTTTCTTCAGATTTTTGCCTCTCTCCCAAAGAACAAAGGGGAACTTATTTTTATGATAACTTCTTCATCTGAAATCCGTTTTCACCCATTCAAGTTGTATTGGATTCAGACTGAGGATATCTCTGCAATGAGACTATTTCCAAGAGAAACCTATGATTTTCATTTTCCTCTGATTTATAAAGGGTTTGTGCCATTTGGCACCTTTTACTTCTTATATGAAGTCTTTTAGACTTAGAGGTTTATCCAGGATCCATTTTTGGATCACACCTTCCCACGAAAAGAAATTTTGGTCTCCAAAAGACTGATATACTGATCTGAACAGTAAATGAGAGTGACTCACCCTCTTCTTTCATCCTCCCTACACTTGCCTTTGCATAGTGCCTCTGAACCACTAGTTTCTTACCACTTCCCTTCTTGGATGGGTTGGTCCTCCTGAGAAGAATTGTCTTCTTCCTTGCCTTCCTGCAGAAATTCTATTGAATTGGTCATAGAAGGTGGTTTGAACTTCTTTGCCTTGATCGTTGATCCAAGGTGGCTCAAACAAATGTGAACTACACCTGCTCCACGAAAATTTCATTTGTACATATTTGAAAAGTTGTCAACAACAATAGAAACACAGACAACAACTAGATGACTTAAACTCCTGATCCAACAGAGGAACAGATTTCACATCTTGTGAACACCTCCATGTCTTATATCTACATACAAATGATGGACTAGGTAACAAGCCCACAAAACATGCCTTTAAACAAATGACCCTTCAAGTCAAGCATGTAGAAAAAGACCATTAGGACTCTTTTTCGAAAGATGAAACACTTCATCATTATCTCCATTTGGAGACCAAGTTAACTTCTCCCAAGTCAACATGGCATCACATGCATGTCAAAGCAATCAACCTTGCAAGTTAATTACACATACATGTTTAAAAACAAGGAAATCATCAACATCCTTGTGTTCATGCATCTCATGCTCATGCATGCATTTCATCCTTCAACTTTCACTTAAGCACATTGTACTTTTGAAGCTGAAATGAAATATAATGTAGATGCATCAATAGACATGCAATCTCAATCAGATAAGGAATCTAACTATTCCTTACCAATCCCTTTCAAAGGTACTACCTTTGTCTGCACATCAGCATCATCATGTGAATCATTCTGAGACACATCATTCATGGAATCATCACTTCCATTTCTGCCATCTTCTCTTTCCACATTCTTCAACTTTTGTGGAAGCATTGCTGGATTCAGGGTCCAACATTTTGCAGCAAGATGTCCTTGCTTATGGCAGTGAGTGCACTACATGTGCATCCTCCTGACAGCATGATTTTCCTTGTCTAATGGACCTTTTGGCTTCTTGCTTCTTTTCCTTCTTCTACTTCCTATATGTCTCCATTCTCTTCCAACATCTAGAAACATTATGGTTATCCAACCCACAAAAGTAACATACAACTCTTTCCCCATACTTATGTGGAAATTTATCATGCTTTTCACAATCAAAAGGAAAATTTTTGGAACTAGATTTATACCTTTCTCTTTCACCTTTATTGCCTTCATGCGGAGGTGAAGCAAATGAAGAAGTGGCTCCCTTTGGAACACCATCAATCTCTTCAAGGCTGTTGGAGTCTCCCCAGGTCTCTGGTTCAAGTGTGTGCTTCTGAACACCTGCATCCTACAAATGATGTTTCAAGCTATTGCATTCTTCCTAAATAAAATATTCACACTCTGTAATGCAACCCCTTCTTGGAGTTGTTTCAATGGCCTTCATGGCAGCCTTGGAACTTTCTCCATAAGCTTGTCCATAACCAAGACCCAAATACTTAGGCCTTTCCTCAATCATTATTGGCTCAACAATACCTTGTGCATGTCTACCCAAGCCTTTTCCTTCATAGCCCATCTTGGACATTAGCTTGGAACCTATACTTCTAGTATGTTTTTCAAAAGAACCAATATAATCATACTTAGAGGAATTTGAAGACAAACTAGAATGGTTTACCTCTTCTTCAGGCTGATACTTGACTAAGGCTTCTTAGGCAACAAAGAGTTGTGTTTCCAACTCATGCATCCTCTTCAGGTTCATATTTACAATATGAAGTTTCCTCTCCATTTCCTGCAATTTGTCAGAAAGCAACTGCTTCTCTTCCTTCATGGAATTCAATTTTTCTCTAATTATGTTGCTCTTCCTTCCATCCTCATACATTTCTCTCACCATATCCATCATGATGGACAATTATTGCTTCATGTCCTCATCAAAGAATCTAGTGAAGAGAGTAGAATTTGAGGACCGACTTGTAGAAGTTGTCATTATGCCAATGAACAAAAAAAACTTCAACAAGATAATTAAAGAGCTTATTTAACAACCTTTTGCAACAAACCTCTTGTGCTTTAAGGACTGCCTTGAGGTCCTTTGGGATAGAAGAACGCCTTCAACCCTTCTTCCTTCTTGTCCTTCCTGGATTGAGCTAGCAATAGATTTCCCTTTACCTCTGCAAACTCAAAAAATAGTCAGCCTGCAAACAAGCATACATCAATCAGACAATCAATCCTTGACTGCCCAAACACCTTTGAGACAAGCAATCTTTGCTATGTCAATCAAGCATTTTGATATAACCTTCCTTGAAGGTGGGGTTAATCAATCTTAGGCTCCGATACCACCTAATATGAAAATGGGGCACTTAGGCTTCTTGTCTAACTTACAAGAACCTCTCCTACTTCCAAAGCTTTAAATTTTCCCAAGTCTTAATGATTAACCAATGCGGAATTAAGAAATGCTTGAAAATATAGGTGTATGCTGGTATTTGTTTTTAACTGTCCATGTACTGTAAATTAATGTGTTGAAACTGATGTATAAATACATGTAACAGAAAATAAAGCAGCAATAAACAATCACATGAAAACAACAATTTAATTAGGAGTTCACCCACAACTCTTGGGCTACATCTCCGTGAGCTCTAGTCAACTCAACTAGGCTCTCTAGGATTATGGTATAAGTCTTTTTTATAAGCCCTTGGCTTAACTCCTGTTGTTTACATAGAAACAGCGGGTTCAGACACCATGCTATTGCCTGGATCTTGAAGCTCAGGCTCTTGGCTCTTGGTTTTGGCTCTTTGGCTCTGACTCTAGCTCTTCGGCTCTGGCTCTGGCTCTGGCTCTTCGGCTCATTCTTCTTTCTGCCCTCTATCAGTTATAGCTCTCTTGGCTTCCAAGTGACTCCTTTGGTTGTTTTTTTGCTTCTGCACTGCCTCCTTCGCCTTAGCTTCCTACTTTGGCTTCACTTTCAGCAACAAAAACCCTAACAACAACCTCAGCAACCAACAATCCTCCCTCTACTTCTGTCATTCCTTGGCTTTTAAGCCAAATCGGCGTTGTTGGTTCATTTTCCCTCTCGGGCTCTCTGTCTTCCTATTTTGGTCCTCTCAAATCCCCTCTCTGAGTGTTGGCAATCATTTCTAAATGCCCTCAGGGATGGATTCCACCTATTCTGTAACGGAAGGGGCAATCAGTGCTTGAAATCCCCAAATTTTTGCATTCTCTGTTTACACAGGTAAATGCACTAACACGGGAAAAATCCGCAAAGAACATTGTTCCCCGGACTTCAAATCTTCATAATTGCACCCTAAACTCCTATAGAGTCTGCTTGTGAGTCACTATCACAAGTTGCTTCAGCCCTGTTCCAAGGTTTCCATTCATATTTTTTTAAAATATGTTAAAACAGTGCAAATATCGCAAAATGGCTTATGACGGATTTGAAATATTATTTGTTGTGCTCCATCATGTTTACCAATTGCGATATTGCGACGTGATTGATCGCAATCGCATATCACTCATGCCCCGGTCCGGTGTAACACTTTATTGTAGTCGCCGATTGCGACATCGCTCCGTTGCAATCACTGATTGCGATGTCGCGATCGCAATAACCATATTTTATGCTTCGATATCCTCCAATAGCCACCACCGATTGCGATTGCCGATCGGATCTAGACTGTTCATCGGCCAAATCTGACGGCTCCTGTGCAGATTTGGTTTAATCCTCCGATAGGCCTTATTTCACTATTTCTTCATATTTTTCCTCTTTCCCAAAGAACAAAGGGGAACTTCTTTTTATGGTAACTTCTTCATCTGAAGTCCGTTTTCGCCCATTCAAGTTGTGCTGGATTTAGAATGAGGAGATCTATGCAATGAGACTATTTTCAAAAGTAGCTTGCGATTTCCATCTTCCTCTGATTTACAAAGGATTTGTGCCATTTGGCGCCTTTTAACTATTATATGAAGTCTTTTAGACTTAGAGGTTTATCCAAGATCCATTTTTGGATCAACGAAACTATATAGAGTGCAGTCCAGTTGGGTTGACTATGGACTAGAACTGCACAATTTGTAGTTCAGTCTGACTTGACTACTCACTCGGACTGCGCATTGCACAATTCCATTGGGAAAGACTGGGCACTGCCTCCTAGAATTTGAGAGAGCACAGCTGGGGCCAGTGACAAGCAGCCTCTGCACAATTCCTGGAGCCAAGGTAGAGCCTCGAGTTCAGGAATGCACAGATCATGCTGGGGAAAGCAAGATCTAAGCTAAGGCAGCCCAGATCTGCCCAAGGGCAACCTGAAAATGAGTAGATCTGAAAGCATGAATGAAATATGGTGGAGACATGAGTGAATGATCATGCATACATTCAAAACCAATGCAGAAATTAGTCAAATGGACGAACAAAAAAGCTGGTGGAGAGGGTTGCTACAACAATGATCGTCAGTGCAAAAATAGTGTTATGCATATGATAGTTAAGAAAGACAATGCAAAACTTGAAACAACACTTCTACAAGTTAAAACAAACTAAAATGCCAACATTCATTCAATAACACAAGCCAAGGAAATAAAAGCGATAGAAAAATACATCAAAAGACTTGAAAAGCAAAACATACCCAGAAAAGTCATGTTGATTGTGCCGAAGGTTCCTAGATGCCTTTGGGAATGCCAGAGCTCCTAGATCTAATGTGTAGAATGAGATCTGGGGAATCCATTAAATAGATTTGTTATTTTTATGGTGTATGATGTGCATGCCATAAATCTAGGAAAAAAACGACATTTGGTAGGAAGTTTCTAAAATCAACTTGCATGTAACTCCCAGTGCTAAAAATAGATCCCTATTTTTTCACGATGATTTTTGATTTTTTTTTTCTTTTTCTTTTTCGAGAAAGACTACCATGCATGCATGGGAATATTGTGCAATTATGGAGGGAACTGAGCAACCTATCGACACATGCATCTGACAGCAACATGATGGAATCCTTCTGCGCAATTCCTAGGCTAAGTGGCTCTGGCTGCTTCTCATGCTCTATGCAAATTCCCAGCTGAAGACAAGATGCCAGTTGGGTCTGCACAATTCCTAATTCGAAGCATAGTGTCTAGATGTTCTGTGCAATTACTCTAAGCAAGGTTGTCTGTCAGACTGCTCTGCACATTTCTGGAGAGCAGGATTGATTGTCAGGTTGCTTTGCACAATTCTTAAGAGCAAGGAAGGTTTCCCTCTAGGATTGTGCAGTTTTACAGCACAAGAACCAGACGCGAATGAAGTCATGGGCTCAGCTTGTAGGTGGTCAGGAAAACAAGTTAGCGAACACAAGATGCAAAGTGAAAGATTAAATTGAATGAAACACAAGTACCTAAGCAGTGCAAGACATGCTACTAAGATTTTAAGGAGGGAGGCTACAAAACATAGTGAAGGAAAAATTTTGGAGGGTGGTTGTAGCATCTACAACATTGGTGACACACTGGTAGAACTCCAGCTCTCTTTATGGACCTTATTTCATGAAAAGCGAGTCTAACTCCTCCAGAACTATTGTTCGATTCTTTGATCATCATGGCTTCTACACTAGCTTGATTTAAGGATATAGTCCCTAGCATTCTCTTGATCGGTCAACACACATACCAAGCCAAGTCAAATGAGTTGTTTCGATTGGGTAAAAGGGGTATATTGATGCACAAGTAATATAACTATGAGAGTTTTAGTTTCATCTCTAGTGTTGCTCTGCTGCCAACAGGCCTGGACAGTACCCTGGCGGAGTCACGCAGGAACACAAGCATCACTCCACTGCCAATGAGCCTAGTCAGTACCCTGATGGAGTTACTTGCATCACCTCTCTATGCAGGAATCCTTTCTCTTCTTTTGCCTTTATTTTATCTTTTCACTTTTTTCATTTTCAAAGAACTGTGCATAGGCACTTATTTATTTCATGAGGCGAAAGAGGGATCCCGACTTATTGAGAGCATAAGAGGTTGTCCTTCAGAGAAGTATGTTATATATACCTCTGACACACTTGTTAAAATTTTCCCCCTCACCATACTCTACTTGACTGAGCTGACAAGGGTTAACCGAATATAGAAAAATTTATTAGAGTAGGCGGTACTAGTTAAAAGTGCAAGCGTTGCATTTTCACCAAGACTCACTCTAAACAAAATGTATTTTCCATCAGGGTATCATCGACTGAAGACAACAATCTCTTCATAAAGGGAGAGGACAACAGATAACCAATTGTTGATATTTGTACAAGTCCTCTTGTACTTCACCTTACTTGTCTCAAGATCCAAACATAGTTTCATGTGAAGCTAAACCTATGAGTGCATAACAAGCAAACAAAACAAACAAGCAAACAAAACATTCAAGCAAAGGAGAGAAGTAAACGAAAGAAAAACATGGAAGCAAAGCAAAACATGTAAGAAAAGCAAACATGAAATAAAACACTACTCCTAATCCTACGCTAAATAGTGCAAGGGCATACTCATGTAAAGTGATATTTCCAATGCAGCCACCAGCGCATTGGTTGACCCATGTTCATGAAGGCATAGTTGACCAGAAAGATATACAAGCAAACCAACACACAAAAAAGATAAGACAATGAAGACCAACATGTCCGAAGTTTAAAAGCGTCTACAGAAAAGAAAAGTGTAAAAGCACAAGACAAACATTCTGCAGACATACCATGGTGTTGCAACACATCGTGCGCAGACAATGAGCATGTATACTCTTTTGACCATGACAAATGAGCAAACTTGAAAAAGGAAGACAAATTTCGCTTAGAAAGAGTGCTCGTTATGTATGATTCCTCCAATGAATGAGCGATGCGATGATGTGATTCTGGTGGAGGATGTGAAATCTATAAACTAGATTGATCTTCAAGGAAAACAAGAGAGTGATGAGGAGCCTAGGGATTTTCAACAGATTTCTTATCTAAAGTGGAACTGACATCAGGACAGTGAGGACCTGAAATAACCATCAGCCTAGATTGAAGTTCCTCGACAGCTTGAGGGGTTTCCACTTCATCATCATGTAGACCATCAAAGAGCGATGGCTTAGAAAGATCAACAACGAATGAATCAGCATCGTGATTGAATGAAGGAGTAAAGAGATAACGACATCCACAATTAGAAAATTCGATATGTTCATCGACATCATCATGATATGATGAATCATATAGAGGGGTTGATGAAAAACAAGAATGTTCACCCTCTGAGTTTTCAGAAAGAAAATATGATAGATTGGGAAGATTCATAAAGAAATATGTTTCCTCTCCATAATCAAATGACATACTGACATCTAATGTGTTCTGTGAATGATCGGAAGTAGAAACATCCGGGGATGGATTTTCACAAGACAAATAAAAAATGGTAGAATCTCAAAAGATATTAGGAAACAGTGGATGAGGTGTCGACAGAAGTAGGTCATCCTTCACGTGGGTTCTTCTTCAAATTCCCACACATACTCATCATAAATGGTAGCGTAGGTTGGCTTCTCAACACCAATTCCGTTGAAAACTTGATCCTCATCAACGATGAATGTGGAGTCTGGAATGGGAGAACACGACACAGTACAATTCGAAGGATCAACAAAATGAGAGGACGGTGCTTGAGAGAACAAGTTCATGTGACAGCCAATAGGCTTGCAATCCAAATTTGTGCAGATATCCAGAGGAGGTGGGGTGGAAGGATGTGATAGTTCAACTGATGGGTTCGCAACTTCTCCCACCTCGCACTGTGGAGCTAGAGTTGTTTGATGAGAAGCAGACGGAGGGTCACTTATGATAGCCACGTTGTTCGTCTTGGGTTTTGGAGCTCTAACACCGAGGTTTGCTGGGGGGGTTCGAATGATTCTAACACATGAGGATTTTTAGATATGTGAAGAATATACTGAAATATTTCATGAAGAAATTTCCAATCAATTTCATCTTCTGGGATTTGAAAAGGGAGATTTTGGAAACACTTCCAAAATTGCAAAAGGGATACATCAGGAGCTTTCTGTAATTCTAGAAATTTTTTATTGAGTTCTTTACGATCATAATGATAGAAATAACAGGGGGTTAATGCATGCTTGAGGTAGGTCTGGCGATAATCGGCTGCAACATCTACTCTAGGGTTTAACGCCCTTCCCTGCCATTCCAAAGCCAACTCTGGCAGCGCAGTTCATCAGACTGGCTGATCTCCACTGCAGGGGAAGAGGTCTGTCCCGACAAATGCTCACCAGGGGGTCCACAGGGACCCCATCGTTAAAGAATATTGTAATGCACAAGCAGACAAAAAATGAAGGGTTAAAAATCTCAGGTTACGGAGAAAGCAGAAACCTCGGAGGCTACAGAAAAGACAAGGAGCAGAAAATGTCAGCGGAACTTGGAGGGGGTTCCAAACAGAAGGATAAGGAAACAGAAAACAGCCCCCTCGGGGCTGCTGCGAATAGTCAAGATGAGGGCCCAAAGCAGACCTAGACCACTGATGAAAACGAGAAATAGAAGCAAGGGAAGACACAAGAAGGAAAATAAAGGGAATCACCCATCACCTCAGGCACAAACAACGCCCCCCAGGGAGCCTGCAAGCCAAAAAAGAAAGAAGCACTCAGAGTGATCTGTACAGACCCGGAGATCCAAGCTCACGGGGAGCACATGTCGGAGTATGCGATCATATGCAAATTTATGGGGTTGTGGCCAATGGAGCGAGCCATATGCCAATGGATCAAACAGCACTGGAGACCCAAAGGTGACATTAACTTGCACCTGGGAGCTAAAGGTTTTTTCACGGTTGTCTTTACAAACCTAGAAGACAAAGATAGGGTGTTCGACGGAGGTCCATATTTTTTTTCTTCAGCATGTCTCTATATGAGACCTTGGAAGCCCAACTTCGTCCCTGAAAACGAGACCTTCACTCAGGTTCCTGTATGGATCCGACTTTTCTCCCTCCCCATAGATTATTGGGGTTTAGCAACTCTCAAGCAAATAGGAGATAAGCTAGGCACTTTTGTCAAAGCTTCTGAAGCAACTATTCAACGCAGATACACTTCCTGTGCCAGAATCTGTGTGGAACTGGATGTATCTGGAGCCCTGCATGAAGGTATTTTGTTGGAGTTTCAGGACGAAGACTATTTCCAGGCCATTGACTATGAACAAATCCCATTTCGCTGCAGAAAATGTCACGAACACGGGCATCTAGTAAGAGATTGCCCTCTTAATAGAATGGAAGAAGCAAGCAAACCCCAGCTCGAGGTGCAGAATAAAGAGACATTCACCAAACCGAAAACGAGGCAAAGAGCCAATCGAAGAAGACCAAATAGAACAGGGGCCGTCCCAAGCACCTTCCCCAACCCCTTCAGGGTTCTGGAAACGGACACAGAAACAGAAGAGGTAAGGGCAGAAGAGAGGAACACAGAGGGACAAGAGAACCAACAAGAAAACAACAGGAAAGAATAGGGTGAAAACCCACACAGTCCCAGAGATAATAGACAAGAACAGGAACGCACCCAAGACGAAGATACGGAGATGTTATATAGTGATGGGGGCAACGACAAAAAGGAACTAAACGAAGCTCTAAAAAAAGCAGGGGTTAACTTACCAGCTCTAGAGGAGAACTGGAAGGCTCAAGGCATTGAAAATGTTCCAGAAGAAGAACTAAAAAAGATCAGCGATCTCTTCATTGCAAGACAAAGGGCTGAATTGGCCAGGCAAAACAGGAGACTGGGAATAGCAACAGGATCGGGTAACCACTCCAAAAACATCTCCCTCAACCCAACTGGCTTTAAACCAAGGAAGAAAAGGGGAAGGAGGACAAATGGAGAATTTCTGCATGACTTAGGGATCCTAATGCTGAACTCAGGCAAAATGAAGGCCCTAGAAGCCTTCCCGTCCTATCATTTTTAAACCTGGTTACCAATGAAAGTAATTTCATGGAATGCAAGAGGGCTCAACAGCCAAGCAAAACAAAGACTTCTCATCAGGAAGTTCCAAACAGAAAAGCCGGACATGATGTTTATTCAAGAAACAAAATGCTCTACCTCTCTCATGAAAAACATCAGTCAAAAATTAGGTAAGCCTCTCGACTTCATTGAAGTTTCCAGTCAAGGTTGGGAAGGAGGTATCACCACCTTTTGGGACACAAGAGCTATCAGTGTACTTTCCTCAGAAGCCACTCATGCCTACACAGCCACGAAGATTCAAATCACAGGTAACTTTGAAACTTATCTCTGTGTTAATGTTTATGGCCCTCAAAGATTAGAAGAAAAACTCCATTTCCTCAACTCTCTCAAAAGTCTGCAATCTCGATATCATGCCTCAAAAATCATCATGGGCGGAGACTTCAACATGATCACCACCCTCCTGGAGAAGAAGGGAGGGTTAAGAAAGCTCAACAAGGACGCAGGGGCCTTTGCCGAATTCATTGAAACAACAAAGCTGGTGGATGTGCAGCCTTCCTCTTGCTCCTTCACTTGGAATAACAGAAGGGGTGGAGAGAATCTCATCGCCTCCCACCTGGATAGGTTCCTCATCTCAGAGAGTATCATTCTAGAGGGCATCACTGTCAACTCTGATATTCTCCCTAGTGGGGGTTCCGATCATTGGCCCATCTCTCTAGAGGCTGCCTTCCTGGGCACCCCGAGAAATAAGCCATTCTGTTTTGAGAAATTCTGGTTACATCACCCTAATTTTGTTAAACTGCTAGAGGAATGGTGGCGGGAACCACTGAATGTTCAAGGTACAAAAATGTTCAAACTCCAAAGCAAGCTCAAGCATATTAAAAGCAAAATCAAGCACTAGAACATCACGGAATTTGGCAATATTTTCAAGGAAAAATCCATTCTAGAGGGCAAGCTCGAGATCATACATAAAAGCTGGACCTATGGCAACATTACTGAGGAATCAAAGGAGTTGGAAAAAGATCTAATGACCCAATGGCAACACAGAATCCTTCAAGAAGAAACACTCTAGAAACAGAAATCCAGAGTGCAATGGCTTAAAGAGGGCGAGCAAAACTCAAAATTCTTCCACAGGTCCACCCTCGACTACAGAAATGCCAACAAAATTCTCAATCTCAAAACCGAATCGGGCGACACTCTTCACAATCACAGGGAAATCTCCTCGCTCCTGACAGAGCATTTCAAGCACATTGCTCAGGAATCGCATATAGATAGAGCTGAAGCTATTAACACTTTAACGCAATCCATCCCCAAAGTGGTAACAAAGGACCAAAATCTTGCCCTCCTCAAAGAAATATCAATGGAGGAAGTGGAGGAAGCAGTAAAGAGCATGCCTAATGATAAATCCCCTGGCCCAGACGGCTTTACCATCAATTTCTACAAAGCTTGCTGGAAAACCATCAAATCAGAAATCTGGGAAGTGGTTGAAGACTCCAGACGCTCAGGCACTATTCTCAAATCCATCAACTCCACCTTCTTGGCTTTAATTCCAAAGGAGGAGAATACCCACACCCCTGAGAAGTTCAGACCTATTGCACTCTGCAATGTGATCTACAAGATCATCTCTAAGGTCATTGCAAACAGGCTCAAGCCCATCCTGCCTAATCTCATTTCAGAAGAACAGTCTGGTTATGTAGAAGGTCGACAAATCCTAGACAATATCCTCTTAGCACAAGAAATGGTGCACACTCTTCAAACCAGGAAAAAAGCTGGGATGCTCATGCAACTCGATCTCTCCAAGCCTTTTGACAAGGTAAATTGGAACTACTTGGAAGCTGTTCTTACAGCTTTCGGATTTGATCAACAATGGAACAAGTGGATTCTAGCTCTAATCAAGTCTTCCTCCTTCTCCATTCTCGTCAACGGTTCACCCTCAGAAACCTTCACCCCTTCCAGGGGCATCAGGCAGGGAGACCCTCTCTCCCCCTTCCTCTTTGTGATCCTCATGGAAGGCCTAAGCCGTCTCATCCACAAAGCTAAAGAGGAAGGCAGCATCAGGGGTCTCCATCCTATTCATTCTAGTCCAACCACAACGCATCAGCAGTTCGTGGATGA
>APFE030943023.1:0-12415 GCA_000404065.3 Pinus taeda | reverse complement strand
ATGATGGAGGTGTCTTTTGCCTATTTCTTGAAGTAGATGGAGTTGTGAAAATCGAACTCTTGGCTCTAGCTAAAAACCTTCCCCTAGAATCTCTTGCTCTATGCATGTCATTTTTTATTTTTCTTCAAGTTAGGGTAATAATTCTGTTTCTGATCTTCCAGGTCACTCTAAGTGCAAGAAGAGATCATACTCAAGAAATTATTAAACCAATAACTTTCTCTTTTCTGATCCTCCAGATCACGCTACGTGCAAGAGGAGAGCATACTTTGAGAGGTTATTAATTTTCCTTTCTTGAAATTTTCTTGTTTTTATATTTTTTTTTTAGAAATTGGCTACCTAATTTCACTTCCCCGGCAATGGCGCCAAAAATGTTTGGTCAATTTAGTGATGTCTAAATTGCAACTTTTAAATGTCAACCCGGGGCTCGTAAGCTGATGAAGTGAGGTGTACTGTATGTACTTAGGCAACTATTTCTTAAGCTTTTGTCGTTTTTGACTTTTTAAGTTTGTTTTCAAGTATATCTCTCCTAATGTGATGTGATGGAAATGAAATAAAGTGAGTGAAGTGTGTGAGATTGTGATGAGCTTTTTACAACTTAAAAGTATTCTACAAGAAAGCTTGAAATGAAATCAACTCTTAAAGGAAAATAAAGGAATCAAATAAAAGACTAATGACATTGGCCCAGTATCTCTGCTGCTACAAGAAAATGAAGATGAAATCTATGTCAACTCTAGCTAAAAATAAAACTAAGTAATGTGAAACTAAAGTAAATCTACATAAAAGAAAGACTATTCACAAATACTTTAACTTCTTCTTAACTTCTTGTCTTTTAACTGAATATATCATGTAAGAGACAATTAAAAATAAGCCAAGCAATTGTGAGTTCTTGAACAACTAAACCAAGTTGTGCTAAGTGATATTTGGTCCTCATGAAGATATTAATAGGAAGAAGAACATCAATAGATAAAACAATTTGATGTCTTAAAAGCAAAAAAGCAACTATGCAATTAACTAAATGATATAAAGAAAATAAAGGGCTGCAAACAAGAAGGTCAGCACATAGAAAATGATCACAAGTGTCACTAGTTAAAGAAAAGAATGAATGTTCGCCGCTAAGAAACCTGCATAACACACTGATCAGTCATGAAAAAGTGCAGAAATGTAAACAAGCAGAATTCGAAATGTATATACAGCTATCAAAACACAGCAATCAAAGGCATTATATACATGAAATAAGAAAACGAAATGCAGGAAATTAAAAGGTACTGTACAAGCCTTTAGTAAACAGGGGCCCTCTGCCTACTCCAACCGGTTCAAAGATCAATTGCACGTGCAAATGGAAAAAAACTGTCTTCTCATATATTATGCATCAAAATATAAAGTACAGTGGGAGTTCAAAAGTACATAACAGAAGCTAACAACTAAGTATCCAGCATTCAAAGACGCTTTATTTATAACAGAGGAAAGCAAACTAACTTAACGAAATCTAAGCAATTCAAACAGCTGTGTAAAAACATGTAGTCTTGCTGCGTCCTTGGATTTAGGCAACGGTCGTTGTGGGCATTCAATCCGCTATTGGATTTATGTTTCCCACTATCTTCATGACTGAGGACGATGCCACCTGTTCTTCTCGTGCTCTAAAACAGAACACGCAAATCGTGCCACCGCCATGACCTCTGTGACCGAAGTTTCCTCCTCGTTGACCATGGGTTTTGATGACTGGTTTGGGTATCTGGAGGGGACACACACCATGTCCTTGGTTCCATGAACTTGCCCATGTGGCTCTTCTTCCCGGAGGACACCTGGAACATAGCATTTAATAAAACAGCTGCGGAATCCAGGGTTGGCTGCGGAAACCGGGATCAGCTGCGCAAACCCTGTGTGAGCTGCGGAAACGCAACACTTTGAACCAAAATTCTAAACCAAACACAGTTATTAGCATAATTTGAAACCATGTAAAAAGTCCTAAAATACAATGATTTGAGAAATTTGATGGAGGGGATGAGTGGCAAAAGAAGGAAATGAATAGGAAAAGGAGGTTGAGTGGATGTATAAAGAAGTGTAGGTTTGAGGCTCAACAATCGCTAGCTAAGAATGTAGATTTCACTGGAATGAAGCATGCAACCTTTGTCAACATGTCCACAACAACCATGATGGAATCATGTTGTCTCACTATCTTGGGCAACCCTGTGATGAAGTCCATTGAAATGACCTCCCATTTCCACTCTGGAATCGCAATCGGTTGTAGTAGTCCACCTAGAATTTTACACTATGCCTTGACTCGTTGACAATCAAAACACCTAGCCACAAACTCTGCTACATCCCTCTTCAGATTCGGCCAATAATAAAATTTCTTAAATGCAATCAATGTCTTATGATAACCTGGGTGACATGAATAGGGTTTCGCATGAAACTCTCTCAATATCACCTTCTTGAGCTCACTTCTATCTTGCACATATATCCTGTCTCTGAATCTGACCAATCCATCTGTTGTAATACAATAATCCACATCTTGTGCACCTACACCTACACCTGTACATGTACTTGTACTTGTACCTATACCCATACTACCACATGTACCTTCACCTATACTATCACTTGTACCTGTACCAGCACTCTGCTACAACCTGTGCATAATCTCGATATACTTGACATCCTACTAACCTGCCTGTAAGATCCTATCCTGTAAGTCTGTCCCATAGGAGCTCATAGCTACCAAGTGATTTACATGTATTTTCCTATTGAGAGAATCTGCCACCTTGTTCTCCTCTCCTTTGATGTAATTAATCTTGAAATCAAATTCATTAATCGTGGCCAACCATCTAGCCTGCCTGGCATTCAAATTCGGTTGGTCAAAAAAATACCTCACCCCAATATGATCACTCATCAATACAAACCTCCTACCAAGAAGATAGTGCCTCCACATCTTCAACGCATGTATGCTTGTTGCTAAGTCAAGATCATGTGTCAAGTGGTTCCGCTCGTGCTCATTTACTTTTCATGACTCATAGCATACTACCCGTCCATCCTACATAAGGACTCCACCAAGCCCTCTCTCGCAAGCATCTGTGCACACTACAAACTCTTTGTCTAGATCTGCAATCTATAGCACTAGTGCATTTTTCAACAACTACTTAAGCTACTGTTGACAGTATTGGACCAGCCAACATTCAGGGGATCACCCCGGTATGAAGTCCCAACTAGACCTCACACTGTTTGTTGTGGGAGTCCCATCTGGTATGATGGCCCAGTTGCCATTGTCTTAAGGATTTGCCCCAACTCTTGCTTATCAACATAGGAGAGTGGTTCGCTTTGTCTTCGAGAAGTGAGGTTCTCGTGCTTGGTGAGTGTAAGTGTACTTGTGTCAATGGTTCTTTCACTGTGAGGGGAAGAAGGTGAAGGTGAGTTGCAGGTTTGAAGGGATAAGTCCCAACTCGATTAGGAAGACACAACACAAAAGGACATACATAGCTTCCAGCGAAGCAGTCCACTCAGATGCGGCAGTCACAACATACAAGGTAAGATAACACATATAGCACTCATAGAACAGTCTGAACAAGTGCAACAATTGTTACAGCAAGGTTCGGGTGAAAGGTTTGTTTGATGTCTGGCAGAGCAGTTGAACGGACGGGCAACATTAACAACATATACAACACATTTCCATTAATAGATTATGCATTACAACAAATTAAATAGTTCATATGTAGAACACGGGTTAAAGAAACATGCATTACAAGTGTTAGAGATCAGTCTTACAACAGATACAATACATGTGTGAAAACGTGTTGGCCTGTTAACATGCTTATGAATTAAGCGAAAGTTCCAAGACACATCGTTACACCATACATCACTAACCCTGTCAGTGGGGCATTGGAGCCACTACTTACTCCTCAAAGAAAATATTACAGACTCTCTTGAATATGTGGGAGGAGCTGAGGTGAAAATTCCCCTCCATGTACAAATGAGGGGGTATTTATAGCCAAGGGTGAAACTGACCCTTGTGGTTGTTCGACTACCCTCATGACCATTTGACTTCCATGAATTTTCGACTTACATGCCTCTTTGTTCAACAACGGGTCTCTTGGACTTCCACGTTACATCACATTGATTGACAACAAGCCCATAGTGGAGATGTGGATGACATGACTCGTGATGTGACTCAACATGACTTGACATGACATTGTTGGTACATTTGTGCTGCTGTTTAAGTGCATGTCGAGCTATAGTGTTGTTGGGTGATGAATGTCTTCATGGTGTATCATAGATTCACCTCTGCATGGTGAAGTACCCAGAGTCTTCGATGGTCCTTGGTTCGCTTGATGAAGCTTTAGCATGTTGTTCCTTGCTTGCATGTTGGAAGGCTTGACAAGCTAATTTGTTCGCGAAGGTGCATGTTCGTTGCATTCATCCACTTTTTCATGCTTCATTCATTCGTTTGTTAGTGAACCTATCATTTTGCATGTTCTCCCTTCGTTCATCCCATTCGTTGTCTTGCCATGTTTGTTGGTGTACCTATACCTGCAGTCACTCATGACGAGACAACATCAAATCCAAAACCTCCTAGTATACCATGACATATGATCATTCGGATGCAGGTGACCGGGAGAGGCAGCAAGGCTATGATGTGGGATGATGGCTCTGGGCACTACTGATGAAAATTGCGCAAAGGTCAGTAAGTGATGGAGACGGGTAATCTGAGTTGATAGTGACTGTCTACGGGGTCTGGCTCAGCTGGGAGGGCAAAATTGCGCAAATTTTGGGAGGAACATTTCAGGTTGTTGGAAGGAAAGGCAAGCATGCTCTATGCATTTTTCAGAATGAATGGGCAGCCGAGATGGATAGCCAGATTTGCGCAGTTTTCCAAAGGAACAGGTCGGGATGCATGAAAGGCCAGCAGGAAGGGATTGTGCAGTTTTTCTAGGGAACTACCAAGGAGGCTAGCAGCCAAAAATACGTAATTCCTAGAGGGAACTACCAGTTGGCTTCTGGGGTCACTGGTAACCAGAACTATGTAATTCCCAGAGGGAACTGCCAGTGGGCTACTCAGGAGACTGGCAGCAAAAACTGTGCACTTCCCAGAGGGAATTGGCAATCTGCTGTTAAGGGCTACTGGCAAGGAAAACTGCACTGAGGTCGGGAGGTCGGCCTGTTGATCATCTATGTGAAATTTCTGAGCTGAATTGACTGATGGGCATTGGAAGGCATGTTCATGAACATTGTGCAATTTCTGATATGAACAGTTGGTCGACTATCGGGATAATTGACTAGGAAAACTGCACAATTTTCTGAGGGAGATAGGGATGGGCACTTGGTTTCTTTCAGGCATGTCTGCGCAATTTCCTCAGTCAGTTGAGTGGGTGAGGTCATTGACCTCTGCACAATTTTTTAGGGGAGTCAGTCTCGGGTGATTGCCAAGTCCAACTGTCCGGGCGACCAACATGAGAGCTGATTGAATTTCTTGGTGGCAACATAGCTTGAAAAGACTAGCTTGGTGCTTCTACGTTGTTCTACTTGATAGTCGATCGAGTCAATGGCAAGGTGATGGTCCAGGTGTCAGAGGGGAGTCAGGTCATCAGAACCTTTACAAAAATGGCTAAGTGTGTGAAAAACCGAAATATGCATAGGTGATCATATGAACACACACTCGCATGACTTGATGACAAAACAACCAAATCATCCAGATGCACGTGTTCAACAAGACTGACCGACGGTGTAAGCGACAAGCGCGACACTCATGACTGATCATTCATTGATCAAGACAATGCTTATGCGACAATGAATGTGACTTCGTGTGTGAGTGTGACAGATGCTTTCATAGCAAACACAACAATCACATGTGAAGCGAAGGCTTTGAGCATAACCAAAACATGGTCGCAATCATGACTTAGACATCAGCATGCAGAGACTTGAATGCAATGAAAAAGCAAGGCGGATGTAAAGACTCAAATAATCTCATGGAGTGAACACGAGTGTGTGAAGTCATCAAGTGAAACTCTTCAAGGGAGGCTCCAAAATTGGTGCAGGCCAAAATTTTGGAGGGTGGTTGTAGCCGCTACAACACTTGGTGACACACTGGTAGAAATCCAACTTCTCTATTTTAGTTCATTGCTAGCACAGGGCCTTGGTCTTTCGGGGAGTATTGAATACTTGTGCGGGTTACTTTAGTTTCCCACTTACTCCATGGACATACATGGTTCACCCTTTGCCACTGAGTCAAACACAATTAAAATTTCAGCTTAGATCTCAGTGTTTTGAATCCGGGAAGGGTAGTTTAGCTCACGAGTTGAATATTTTCAGAGTATAAGTTTTCATCTCTCATGTTGCTCCACTGCCAACAGGCCTGGACAGTACCCCGACGAATTCACACAGGAACACATACTTTGCTCCACTACCAGCGAGCGTGGTCAGTACCCCGGTGGATTTGCATGCTTCACCTCTCTACTCAGGAAGCCTTTCTCTTCTTTCACCTTTGTATTTTTCAAGAGGACTGTGCATAGGCACTTATTTAATTTTTGGGGTGGAAGAGGGATCCCGACTTATTGAGAGCAGAAGAGGTTGCTCCTTCAGAGAAAAATGTAATACCTCTGACATACGTTTGCTCATTTAAGTTTTCCCCTTCTCTGTTTCTACTAGTTGGATGAGCTTCAACACACTAAGCAGAACGCTGAGTACAGGCATGGGGCTTCCCAGTGTGGACATAGGTTCATGGTTGGACCGAAACTTCCCTTGCATATGGTTCGTATTTTCTGTCAGGACTTCATTGGCCAAAAGTTACAACCAAGAACAGAGAAGGTGAACACAAGATTGGCCAAGTGCTGTAGTGTCACGAGTTTCCTCAAAATTTAGCCACATACTCTATTCAAAAGCCAGGGCGTGGCAGTTGGAAGCACTTATTTCTGGAAATGAAAAATAGTAATATGTCAAACAAACAAAATGAACATGAATAAAAATAGTAAGCAAGATCAAACAAACCAAAAACAAAGATAATAATCAAAGCAAACATGATGAAAAGAACAAGTAGTAAGCAGACAATGTACATGGCACGGGCACGGCCTGGCCTACTGAAAATAATGCTTAAGATCTTGGCCATTGACAGGAAGGTTTTCAATCCTCCTGTGAAGTGATCGCAAATGATACATGTGTGGGCCAAGCTTCTCATGGACTATGTACGGGCCAATCCACAGGGACTGGAACTTAGTATTCTTGCCTTTGTCTTCATGGGGCTTATCCCATTTCAAAACTAAGTCACCCACATCGAAGCTATATTTCCTTTCATACTTCTTATCAAACCACCTCTTGATATGGTTCTGGTGGAGTGTGAATTTTTCCTTTGATTTCATCCTTTCTTCCTGAAGCTTATGCAGAGCATCCATCCTACACCGAACTAGCTGGCAAGCTCGCCTTAGGATTCCTGGGAAAGCTGAAGAGCAAGCAAGTAGATATTTGGTGGGAGGATGGCTTCTTTACTATAAACCAAGAAGTATGTTGAGGTATTCAGAGAGGGTTTAGATGTTACACGGTCAACCCATAATGCATTCGTCAGGGTGGTATTCCAGTTACATTGCTCAGAGAAAATGGTCTTCTTGATTATACATATGAAGTTTTTATTTGTAGACTCTGCTAGGTCATTTCCTTACAGATAGTAATTCGAAGAATGCTTTAGCACAATACCATTTTGTAATGAATATTCATAGAGTTTAAAGGACGAAAAATAAGTTTCATTATCAAAAACAAGTGATACTGAAACGTCAAAGTGTGAGATGATATTCTGCTGGAGGAAGCTGATGACCTCCTAGTCGTTCACTTAGTTGAGCGGAAATGCTTCTGTCCATCGCGTAAAGTATTCAGTTGCTGTTAGGATATAGTGGTGTTGTTTTGACTAATGAGGGAAAATTTCTCCAATGATGTCCAGGCCCCACTGTTGGAATGGTTAAGTCACTGGAACAGGATGCAGTGGGGTTGTTGATCTTCGTGTCCTGCAGGCACATCGTTGACCAACTAGGCACTTGCTAGCATAGGCATACACATATTTGAACAATGTGGGCTAGCAAAAACTGGCTTGCATAACCTTATGTGTAGTGGTATTTCCCACAAAGTGAACCCCGGCGGGTCTATCATGCAAATCTTGAAGTACCTTCTCTGATTCCTATGCCTCCAACCACCTAAGAAAAACTTCATTACTGTGCTTTCTGTAGAGCACTCCATGCACCGACTGATATGCTAAGGATTCCAGGTGCAATGCCCTCTTATGTCTGATTGAAAAGTGAGAGGGTATGGTGCCATGCTCAAGGTACTGGCGTACATCTGTGTACCAAGAGGCTCCATTTTCAGTGGGTGTTGCTTGCCTTATGTCGTACATTTCTATCTCCTTTGATTGTGTGTATTGGCTTGATTTCAATATCATATTCTTGCAAACCTGCCATCCAGTTTGCACGTCGTTCTCCCAGCTCTTGTTGTACTAGCAATGTACGAACTACTGGATAGCGGATGAAGACTATGCAGTGGTTCTTCAGCAAGTAGGGGCTGAAGTCTTTTACCGCCTTGTAAATTGCATAATCTTGTTTTTCAATGGCGAGATAGTTAAGCTCTAGCCCTTGCATGCTTACACTCATGAAAGAGATGGGACGTTCATCATTAGCTTCATCTTTTTGAGTGAGTACCGCAACTAGTGAGTTATTGAAAACGAAGGTGTATAGCAAGAAATCCTTTTTGAAATCTGGGTTTCAAAGTGCGGGTGCTTTGGCAATGGCCTCCTTAATCTGGGTGAATACATGCTTTTCTTTGTTACCCCAGGTTTACACTACATCTTTCTTGATCATGTCCTGCATGGGCTTAACTATATGCGCATAATCTGAGATGAACTTCCGGAGGAAGTTTATCTTGCCCAAGAAGGACTGCATGGCTTTCTTGTGGATTGGGTGAGGAATCCGTGTGATGGCTTGAACTCGGTTCAAATCCACCTTGATCCCACTTTTGGCAATGATGTGTTCGAGGAGGTTTCCTTCTAACACTTCAAATACGCTCTTCTTGGGATTCAAGGAAATCTCGTATCTTTGGCAACGCTAAAATTTTTTCTTAAGGTGGCGTACGTCGTCTTCTCGCCTTCTAGAGAACACAGTCACATCATCGAGGTATACCACCACGCTCTTTCCAATGAGTCCACAGAAGGCGATGTCCATAGCACGCTGAAATGGTGCGCATGCATTTACAAGCCCAAACAACATTCGTCTATGAGCGAACATACCCCACTTGGTACGAAAATTGGTTTTGTGTCTATCAAGTTATGCTACCAGAACTTGATTTTATCCTAAGAAACTATCAAGGAGAGAGAACATATGTGCCCCAGATACTGTTTGCAAAATATGGTCCATAGACGGCACGGGGTAGTTGTCTTTTTCCGAGGTGCGGTTTACGTTTTCCAGAAATCGACACACAAGCGGATTTCCCTAGACTTCTTTCATATAGGCACAAGGTTGGAGACCCAAGTAGAATGTTGAACTTTGTATATGATCTGTGCATCCAACAGTTTAGTAATCTCCTTTTGTATGAGGGGTTCAAGTGACGGATGTACTTTTCTAAGCTTTTATTGATATGGCTTGACACCTTCTTTGATTGGAATGATATGTTGGATGATCCGCATGTCGTAAGTTTTCAGGTCATCATACATCCATGTGAACACATCTTGATATTGTTTGAACAAGCGGAGAAAGGCTTGTCGTTCTTTCTGTGTACAACATGTACCAAGATTGACAAACTTCGGATCCTGTTTGTTCTTAGGTTTATCAGTTTGTGCCTCATGGTTGAACTGTGGGTCTTACTGTTCCTTGGCCCTTGGAACCATTCTTTCAATTCATATAGATTTTCCAATGATGCCACACCTTTTTTGATAATGTGGCCCTTCATGTCACCAGCTTCTGCTTGTAGAGAGCGTTCATGCTCATCATTGTCTATTGCTGCATCTTTGAAAATGTCAGTGCTGGCCATAAAATGTAGTATTTGTTGATCATTAAACACACGTAAGTTAGTTATGTTGTCCACAATATATGGTTTATACAAACTTTCAATAGTAAATCTATCCTTAATCGGTGACATTCTCAAGGCTGCAGCTAGTATTGACAGCTGCATTGCGCGCACGATACAACTTAAATGCTTGGAAATTTGAGGTTAGTCACCATATTCTTGGTAACCTTTGAGATGCAGTGATAAACAGTGAATGGTGTTATGTACCTATCGTACCACTATCTCTTAATCACCTACCACTTTAAGCATGGCCACATTGAGGTTGATGGCTTTCTGCAAGCCCAATATAAGTGCTTCATATTCTACTACATTGTTCATGCACTCAAAATCCAAGCGGCTCGACACCAAATGCCTCTTGTTCCAAGGGTTGATTAGGACACACCCAGCTCCTCAGTCGTCCTGTGTCTTTGACTCGTCGAAGTACATGGTCCAAAACTCATCTATACACGGACCACTTGATGTGCTAGTACTGTTGCTTCTACTGTTGTTGCTACTGCTGCTACTATTGGTACAATGTGTTGTACAGATTTCATTACCATCATTTGGGCAAGGAAGAAGTCCCAAATGTGTGTCTAGTGGCGTTGGAGCTAGCCATGCAAGATAACACCCCAATGTTGTCTCAAGGAGGCAATTGCCAACATGAGTTTTGCGAAATCCAATGGTTCATTCTCACTATTGATGGGAATGACATTATGCTTCATGTACCTCTTAGATTCTACCCAGATTTGGTTGCACTTGCCCTTGTATGGAAGCCACATGTGAGACTAGTCTGTGGAAAAATATCTGTTTAGCTTGCTGGACCAGTCTCTGCTGA
This sequence comes from Pinus taeda, assembly GCA_000404065.3. NCBI lineage: Eukaryota > Viridiplantae > Streptophyta > Pinopsida > Pinales > Pinaceae > Pinus > Pinus taeda. The sequence continues at coordinate 1,581 of APFE030943023.1, read as the reverse complement.
GTAGCAGGCCATATGCTTCCAGTATGTCCACAAAAAATATGTTGACGCATTGGTGGACTCGATTGTCATGGGATAGTCGGATGATCATGTCTCGTAGTTCACCAATAGCTGGTACTGATGTTCTATCAAGTTGGATGATTCTCACGGATGTTTCGCTCCATCATGTATTGATCCTCTTGGCAATGGAGAGTGGCATAATGTTGGCTTCAGCGCCAGAATCAACCAAACAGTTGTGAACATTACAGTTGAAAATTTCAAAATATAGTAGATATGGGTGGGAACCTGAATGTGCTTCTTCCTTCCAGAGTGTATTGAGCACAGTGGAAAGTGATCCGGGAGATGTACTTACTTCACTGCTAGTAGAGGTTGCGTTGTCTGCCAATTTCTGTCCTAACACGCGTAACAAGATATCTCACTGGCTCTAGATCTTAGCCAACTCAAACAAACTGATGTTTGCTCGAGTTTTCTTCATATCATCAGCAATGTTGTAATCCAGAGGTGGTAAACTCACTGAGGTGTCCGGGGTGAAACGAGTGTTTGTGTTATCTGGTGGAAAGTTTTGCAGCTTGCTGCTCATGGATGTGTTTTTGTTCGCCACTATCTTCCCAGACTTGCTTTGTGTTTTCTTCTTTGTGTCGGTCGGTGGATCAGTCTTCCTTATCAGCAGCCTGATATTTTCTTGTATCTCCCCAAGTGTGGGGGGAGCCCCTTTTCTTCTAAGATTGTAATGGTCAGTTCGCTTTCGGAGCTGCTTCTTGGTGTTCATCTTTGCCATTATTTGTGAGCATTGATACATGTTCACCACATGCTCTAAGCTTGATGGCTCATCAGGTGCAACCTCTTTTTCATTATCTGTGTCTTCTTGTTGCTCCCGCATATTACTCCCCGCCTCGAGTGTACGATTGCAAAAAAATTTGTGACAATTCTAGCCCGGAAAAGAGTTCTCAGGATGATTATCTTTATGGAAGGAACAAAATTTCAGATCGGCACACTGTCCGAGTTGGAACACAGGCTTCTGCGTAGTTTTTGAAACGAACCAATTGTTGCTTGATGCACTGCTTGCCTATCTCTGCCTAGGCAGGTGACTGCTTGCAAATGTGTCTGTCTTACGATTTTTGAGCTTGGACATTTCAATGGACAAGCTCTCGACAAGACAAGTGAGGGTCTCAATGTCGGTGGATTCCTTGTTTCTACCCTTGCTCGTCATTACTTGGGACTTCCTGCTCACATCCTTGGAGTCTTTCGTCAACTCATCGTCCTTTATGACTCTAACTGCACGCAGGTCTTTTTCAACAGTGATAGCCTCTTCAAAGTTTTCCAATAGTGTTGGTTTTAGATCTCGCTTAAAGAACTGTGTCATGCTGGTGGTAGTGCAGACGTGTAGTACTCAATGGTGATGGAGTCATGAAGCTTAGTTTCTATTGTGACCTTATTCAATATACATATAAAACTCTAATTGAAATCTTTTACTTTCTCCTTTCCATCCATCTTGAGGCTTTCCAATTTTTTGAGCAGCATGTTGGGTTGTGTTATATTCTTTCCACAACTAACCTACGTAGTGAACCGGGGGGTTAGAGGGGG
>APFE030943018.1:48476-88912 GCA_000404065.3 Pinus taeda | reverse complement strand
TCCTGCTCCCCATTGAGTTTCAAGTCAAAACTTTCAAGATGGCAGTTCAGTTGGGGATGGATCTATCAGAAGCCCAAAAGCATAGAATGGAGAAGTTGAATGAGCTAGATGAGATCAGACAAGAAGCAATCCTAAGAACTGATCTAGTTCAACATCAAAGAGCTATGTGGCATGACAGATACATCAAAGAGAAAAAGTTTCAAGAGGGAGATTGGGCATTACTATTTGATTCCAAGTTTAAAGACTTCAAAGGTAAATTTAAGACCCATTGGCTTGGGCCATATGAGATTGACAAAGTCTTTAGCAATGGAGCAGTAAGAATCAAGACCATTGATGAATTTAAAACTCCTCTTATTGTGAATGGCCACAGATTAAAGATTTATCATAAGCCACTCTCAAAAGAGGAATTTTTCAAAATGTTTCAAGAGAATTTTGCAATAAGGCTGGTGAAGAAGAATCCTTCCTCCCCACCAGCCTAGCCTTTGTTCTTTTCTGTTAAAAAAAAAAAATAAAAAAATTATAAGCCTTAAAACTAGTCACTGATTGGTAGCCTTATACAGAAAATGTAGAGTGAAAATCAGGGACACCTGACACTCTATATTTTCCAAAAAAAAAAATCTCTCTTTCTTTCCCATTTTCACTTCACTTCATTTCCATCCCACTCCATTTCATATTCATTTCACTCCACTCAACTTCATCTCACTCCATTTCATCAATAAAAGTCGTTTTCATGACCATTTCCATTTGGATAGTTATTATCTAACTATCTCTATTCAGCCAAGTGGTTGTTGTGTCAGTTTCCGCAGTCAGAAGCAGTTTCCGCAACCACCACTATGTTTTTCAAATTTACAGTCAAGATGTTAGTGCAATAATCATGAAAATGTAGGTATGATTGAGCATATGCTATGAAGACATGGAGCATCTACATACATCAATAAGGAGCAGTTGATTAAGGGCTAATGGACAACAAATGACAAGGATTCCAAGGTATGATAAAAAATTTCTTTCAAATAGCAATCAAAGGCACAATTTTGCATAGTTATTAAACCTTAAAGCTCCACTATATGCAATGATTACCACAATAGCTCCATTACCATTCCACGACCTTACTCCATGAACCATGCATTTATTCCCTAAACGGTCTCATATTTAATTTTCAGGTTTAACTCGTAGATGACTGCACTTTCACACTCCACTTGTACTTATGAGATGTGACCCATTTAATTATGGCTCCTCACCACCGTACTTTTCGCAGCCATTTCATCAACGTGTAACATCTCTTATGCAGCCATTCAGTTCAAAAATTCTGACTCCGCTTCACTACCCTACCATTTTGTTAAAGCCACACCTCGTTCACATACATCTCCACTCCATTTCGTGAACTCACCTCGGCTGCTCATCCTCTGTTTCCGCTTACAGTTCTTGAACACTCCCATTACCTGTTATCCATCTTCCATTTTCAGCAACTATTTTTCCATAAACCCTACAACCTAGCCATCTTACCTCTGTTAAACCCTCACACGCAGTTGAATTTCAGTTGAATTTTAAATAGAGAAAAGGATGGGATGGTTATTGAGGGAAGAACCGGAAGGGCCTAAGTTCTTAGAAGGATACCCTCAAGTAAAAGATTTGCTGAAGAAGGCTAAATGGCTACGCTTCATTCAAAAATTTAAGGGCCACAATAAGGAAGTAACAAAAGCCTTTGCAAGGTTTTTCAATGACCAAGTGGTGGAGATTGGAGACCTTAAATTCATGGTCACTGAAGCCTCAATAGCAGCTGCCACAGACTTGCCCCAGGAAGGTGAGCATTGGTTTAAAAACAAAAGTTTGGACGAGCAGGCATGGAGAATTATATTACGTAACCCACATATGGACGTTACTGTATTCACAAAAGGAATTCCTATTCATGCATTAAAAGAAGAGTGGGCCAGCTTACTGTTAATCATTCAAAAGTTTATCACTTGTGAAGGCCGATTTGGGGCAATGTACATCTATCATACTAGGTTATTGATGAACTTCTTAGAGAACCAAACCCTTAATCTGCCCTATTTCTTATTGCTGAGCTTGAAAAGGATGAGCACCACAATCCAAAAGAACATAGGGGACATAGAACCTCATTTATATCATCATGGACTTGTGAGGATTCTAATTGAAGATCAACTGAAGAAAAACAAAGATACTTCGGAACGGTTTCTAGTAAGAAACTACTTTCAAGAGCCATCTGAGGCACCTGAAAGCAGTACACCAGAGGCACCAAGAAGGAGTAGGAGAAAATAAAAAAGTGCCATAATCCAAGACTCTCCTATTGGCAAAACTAAAGAAATTGGTAAAAAAGAGAAGGAGGAAAGAACTAAGGACAGAAAACAGAAAAAATTGTAAGGCAAAAGGAACATTGAAGATGTCTACCAATCACCAGAGCCATCTAAAGAGGAAGACTATCAAGTGTTGTCTGAGAGACTAGTGCATCTTCAAAAGCAAGCTGCTACAACTAAGAAGAAAGAAAAAGGAAAACAGAGCATGGAAGAAGAAAGTACTAGCCCACAGTATTTAAGAAGAAGCAGCATGCTTAGAGGAAAGTGGAGGAAAACACAAGTAAACGGACCCCACTTCATCGACTTGGGTGGGGAAACACCCGAGAAACCTCCAGCTGGCCGCAGTCCACCTCATCCTCAGCCAAATATTGAAACCAGTCCTCCAGATGTTGATGTAAGTCCTTCTCGGCCAGAATTAGAAGACAGTCCTCCTCCTCAACAAGACTTTAAAGCCAGCCCAAGGAAAACACCCGAAATAGATCCATGTCAACAAGGGGCGCATGATTACCTTGAATCTTTAGAGAAGATAGCTGCAGGCTTGAGCACGTCATCCACTCTGCCTCACATAACACAAGATGCACAAGTCCAATCCTTGAAACAAGAAGTGTTTGAACTGGAGGTTTTAAACAGGCACATTAAACAAGAAAATGAAGCATTAAAGGAGAAAAGCAAAGTGGACAAAATCATTCATGATAATACTATGCTACATTTGGGACTATGGCAGAAAAAGAACAAGAAATTAAAGAAAAAGTGCAGAAAGTTTAGCAGAGAATTAATCAATCTCAAATTCAAATGTTTGATAAGGAAACCCAAGATGGTGGTAGCACCAAGAAAGAAGAGAAGAGGACTGGATGTACTAGCAGAGGCTTCAGAACACATGGATTAAAGGGGGATGACTAAAATTTTGGTTCCATGAGGACATGCAACACCTTCACAGTGGGGGTATGTTGAGTCCCAAACTTGCATCTTCCCTATACACCTTTTTAGCCTTTTTTTCCAGTTACCCGAACCTCCAAGTTGTCAAATCATTGCATATTAGTTTAAAAAGAGCATATAAAATGGTTTCCTAACTATGTCTTGTGACTGCTGTTTGATTTAGATTTTTGCTCAGTCAGCTGCAGAATCTTGTCACTTTCCGCAGCCTTTTTGTTGAAGTCTATGTTACAGGTGTCTACTAGAGAATTCAGCCACATGGGTAAGTTGCAAATGATGTGGACATGGAACGTGTCCCCTTGGTTCAACCGAATCACTCACAGAAGACCTGGTCAAAGACAGTCAAGCGATGGTCAACCTAAAGAGTTTTACGGTGGCAGAACTCTGTTTTTCACCACATGAAGACTTGCATGGAAAATTCCTAAATCCCAGGAGGCATGCTAACACCTATGGATTGCTCCGTGAATCAAATCTAACAGCCACCCTCCTTGGATTTAATTTTCACGGCTACCATATTGTTAGATTTCCAGACGTGGTCATTCATGTGTCTGTTTATCAACGTAGATTTTAGGAAGTAGTTGTGTCATTTCCTGTTATAAATAAAGCATTCTCATATGCATATGAGCTAGCTTTTTGTATGTAATTTTGACTGTTTTACGAGCCACTGTGCTGTGACTTATTCCTTATGTTATGACTGCATTTTAATACATGAGAAGACACTGTTTTTAAGCTTAATCCGTGGTTGATTTCTGATTGGCCAAGGTTGCAGAGGGCCCCTGTACACCAAGGTTCTGTAATTACTGTATAGTTTCATGCTTTCTTCATTTACGTTCCTGATGCCATAATCATTTGCTTGTATATATTACACTGCTTATGGTATTCATGTTGATTGTTGTCCATATTTTCTTTTATGCTTTCTAATGACTGTTAACTGATCAATGTGTTTATTTCAGGTTCTAATAGATAGCCCGGGCAAGTGCACATAGCTTTTTAATGACTAATGACATGATGGAATTATCTTGTCCTTCTGCTGATTTATTTTCTTAGTTCTAATTCCAGCACTATTTATTTCTTTTAGTTTTGTTTTGTTCATTTACTTTTCTGCAAGATAGATATTAGACTACTCATGTCATTTTCAGTTACCTCCTATAGCTAGAGCGAGTCAAATGGTGAGGGATTGAAGTACGAATGCATAGTTTGATATTAGTTTATTTTTTTTGCAAGTTAGTGATTAGATTACTCATGTCATTTTCAGTTACCTCCTATAGCCAGAGCGAGTCGAATGGTGAGGGATTGAAGTATGAATGCGTAGTTTGATCTTAGTTTCATTTTGTACAATTTAGATATCAGATTACTCAATTTGTTTATGATTACCTCCTATAGCCAGAGCGAGTCGAATGGTGAGGGGTCAGAATATGAGTTGATGTAATATGATTTAGTTTACTTTGCTTACAATTTTTGAATTTCTTTGAGTTCAGTTTTCTTTTTATACAATAGCAAGGATATTGGGTTTCATAGTCACTAGCTCACTGTTTGGTTTAATTAGAATTTAGGTACATTTTTATTTTCTCTTAGTAATTGATTTCATCATTGCAAGTTTGAAAACCTTTTTGAAAACTTTGAAGTTTAATTATTTTAAAGGTCACCATTGCCTTGAACACTTATATCCATACTTGATTTTTAGAATTGTCATCTCACATTAGGGAATCAACAAGAAGATAAACCCAAAAACAAACCAAAAATCAAAAACGACAAAGAAGTAAGAAATCGGTTATCTTGCATATGTAGTGCACTTCACTTCAGCAGTTTACGACTCCTGAATTGACAATTTATATAGCAATTTAGGACACACTAAATTGACCAAACACCATGTTAAATGAATCAACCAAATGACATAATATACACCAAACATTCAAACACCAAATAAATGACATAATCAAACAATCAAGCACCAAATATACGTCATAAGCAAACTCATACCTTAGTGTATTTCAGGGGAGGCTATCTTGTCTGCATAATCAATCTAGTTAGGACGGCATAACTTCACAACATGTCAACTCAAACATAAATAAGATCATGATATCCGAAATAGTCACTAGCTAACATGTTTAAATCATAACTCATACACAATTATCATTCATACATAAAAACCACATATGCAAGGTCAACCTAGATTAGTACCACGCCATATCACAAATGGGTCGGCTCATGCCTGAATATCGTAAACATAGCCATCTACATAATCCAATCCAATTTAGCATAATACATATAACATCAAGATATTAATGTTATAACCCTAATCGTCAAGTTAACTAACATATGATAACAATTAGTTAACATATAATATGCTCATCAACACCATATAATATATAACATAATCATCAAGTTATCTAACCTAACCAACAATAGCAATGCTTACAACCACATGTTACTATCATTCTTGACTACCTGACACATGTGCATATAACTATACTAATCAACTATCATCTATCATGTATGTAACAATAACATCAAAAGATATGTACATAAACCTAATGCATATAACATTTCTTAACTTACATACATGCATTCCAAACATGCAATACCTGTATAACGATTTGCTCTTATCCCAAAGTCTAATGTTGCAACCTCACTATGATGATCTGCATCTCCTGCTTTATCTCAACCGACACATTAACATCATAACAATCAATAACACCCTGATGACATATGCAATGAATCATGAAAGCATGATAAACGCACAACCCAAGGAGAGCGCAACCACACTCTAATACCACTATGTAACACCCTCCTCCCACATCTACCTAAGCAACCGCCCAACCGGGGTAAACATGCGACGAGATGTCACTATGATATGATTCGACCTCCTAGGTAACCTTAAGGAAATGGAATCGACGAAAACACAACACACAACCCTCCCTCAGGTGCTTCAAGACCCCCAAGAGCTAATCCATCACTCTAGGTGTCCAACCCCTTAGTTAACCTAGCATTTAGATGAATTAAACCCAAAGTTTGTCCCATGACAAGGCATGCATGGAACTGTAACCCCAAAGTTTCTCTCACAAGCCTGCATGCCAATTTGTTAGTGCTATGCTAGCAACTCCGGGATTTGAGCCACTTTTCAGGCCTAGAGCCCAGGTCACTGCCCAGAATTGAACCATCTCTTCAAATCAGTAAAATGACATGGAAATAACAATACTAAAGCAAATACTTGTTCAAGACCTTGACTGGACCCCTACTAGCCATGGCAAGCATTTTGTCAAACACTTAGTAAATATGCAACCTACAGGTGTAAATAACAGATCTGAGTATAGGGGTCTCATACTTATCTGAGAATTTCTAGGAACCATTGATTCCTCGTGTCATTCATTGCATATTCATCTATTAGGTCATAGGCACACTATCCATTCACATACAAGTAAAAATATGTTGAGAGCCATACACAGCTGCTATCATAAAGTATACATATAACTAGCATAATAGGGACAAAAATATCAATAAAATCACAACCATATACACCACATATAATCCATCATAGTACTCATTGAAATACCAAGAGATATCACCTTTCATTAATGATGCAAAATCCAAACCTAGGATGGGACTTCCACATTCCACTCGATCGTAGAATGGCTGAGCCAAATCTCCCTTCAATTATTCACCCCCATGTCATATTCCAAGCATGAATGTGGGGTCTCATAAAACACATCAATCAAAACTCATCCAGAGCTTTTAGAGGCCATCCACCTCAACCCATCAAACAATGATTCCACCTCATGGTCGAACATCACCAAACCATCATCAGATCGGTCTCTATCCCAACCATCCAGGGCTCTAGAGCATTTGTCCAACCAACGCTCTGGGACTAGTAACTCAACCCACAACTTTTACCGAGCTCTAGAGCGTTTGTCCAACCAAGGCTCCAGGACTAATAACTCAACTCAAGATGATACGGCGCTCTAGAGTGTTTGTCCAACCAAGGCTCCAGGACTAGTAACTCAACCCAAGCTAAGAAACATGAGAACCAACCAAAAATAAACAATGAAAGTAGCCCACAATCGCCATGGCTATCTAGGAAATGGCAAGGCTAGGCAATCCACTGTCAATCTCGACCATCCTCCATGCCAATGACAGATCATGACCAAGAAACCACATGCATGTTCCATGGATGCCAAAACTAGTGAGGAAAACATACTTGCAACTCGATACCTACAAAAAAAACCCATTGTAGTTGTTGATACCCCATGCCCTCTTGCGCTTTCCTGCTCTTCTTTTGCCTTCTTTCTCTAAAACTCCAAGTATGCTACACCCTCCAAGAGTGTTCCAAGAAAACTCTAAGTATCTAAGAGTATGAGAGAGAGAAAATAATGAGAGAGCTCCAAAACTAAACTAATCAAGTCTTGCCCACTGATCCTCAGAAGCCTTTTTATTAATGAGGCCTCTATTTTCTTCATTTTCCATTATTTTCCTTCAATTTCCTCCTCACATGCAACCTGTGACCTTTCCCCTTCCCTTTCTCCTAATTTCTATTATTTTCATAAATAAAATGCCAATAAATGCCTCATGCCTTTCTAAAGCATTTGCCAATTTCCTTAGCCACAATAAACCAAATCAACACCCACTAGGATGTTTCCCCCACCATTCAACTTGGAATACGTGTCCCATCATGGTGGCCTTATATATATATTTTACATGGAATTTTCACCAGGGTTGTTATACCATTGAAACAACTAGATGTATATTTTCTTTTTTGAAATATAATAGATCTTTTCTGAGATTTTTTTTTGGTTGGATTTATCATAAAACATTGGTTTTAAACCTTATGCTAAATTATTATTTTTGCATCCTGCAATATTAAAAGGAGTTTAGAAATTTGATTTTCCACTTTCCTACTTTATCTAATTCATTAAAATATGGAGTATTTTATTAACTGATATTTATAATTTGCATATTTGATGTTTTAAATATTATTATGTTTTTTGGTTTTGGTTTTTTTTTTTGTTTGTTTTTGTTTTTAAAACTAGAAAGAGTATTTGTACTATATAATTCTACGACTAGTCTATAGCAAATACATCAGGCATTACAAAGCTTATTCATTAAAAAATTCCAATTGTTTTCTCCTTTCTAGTAGGAATACATGATTTTCTTGAGTAGAATATATCTAAGCAACAAAAAGAGGGGTTTTGTAGTTAAATACCTTACAAAATTTCCCTAACAAAATACAAAATTTAAAATACATAACATTATTAATTGATTGATTATGAAATCTTTCATGACTATGGACCTACTGCAACCTTCGAGAGGTTCATTTAAGTCTTAACAATTAACAGTTGTCAAAGTGCTTGAGCTAGCTAAGACACTTAACCAAAGAGTCAGGTTCTTTATTTAGTCTTTAAGCTCCCCAAACACCCTTCTCGGGCCACCCAAATTTCCATTTTTATATTTTCTTGTATCAACCAATCTAGCTATTTTTTTTTAATAGACTTCATCCGCCATTAGAGAATTATAGCAAGCCTGATTTGGTTGTTAATCTTTAATTAATATATCTTCAATTTACACTCCTTATTAGATTACTTGTCTACTTCTCTCTTGAAGTTTCTTAGAACATGAAAATATGCTTTGGATGAGATATTTTTCACAATTTTCTTGATTTTTTTCATGATGTTTTTCATAAATTTCTCTTTTGGGAGGGAGCTTTTGACTATATGATACATAATTAAGAGAGAGTCTCTCATAACCATAAGTATGTCTACCTAATACTCTTTGGCTAACATCATATATCCTTACTTGATACCATAGCATATATCCATACTTAACTATTTCTCACATGACCAAAACCCCATAATTACATCAACATATTAATTTTAATTATATTTAAATATAATTGAAAAATCATACACAAATATTTCGAAATAAACCCCATAATTACATCAACATATTAATTTCAATTATATTTAAATATAATTGGAAAATCATTACAGACACAAATATTTCGAAATAAATGTACAATTTTTGCTGGTATGAAAAATATAGATGCAGAGTATCAAACCCCTTGCCTCTCGCATGCAAAGCAAGTGCTCTACCGTTTGAGCTAGATCCCCACATAACAACAATGTTATCTATTTTTTATATTAAAGTTTTAAATTTGAAAAACGAATATTTCATACCACAAAACTTTGGGATTCGAGTTTTTTTTCACATCTTTATCCTTTTGTGATTCATGAAAGATGAGCTTTGTTTGACCCTTCGGGTTGCTTTTCGCACTCCGCTCAACCATCATCACCCTAAGCGTTCAGGGTAAGCAATGAATTTTATTTACACTAGTATGAAATAAATAAATTTCACAAATTTTGTTTCCCGTCTCTTTTTCATTTACGATTCTCTGCAAATGAAAAAAAGGGCAATAATAAAAGTTTGAGGGTAACTATGGTGACTATAATTTTCTATATTATTACCATCGTCGTTTTATATGAATGATTACGAAAATATGATTTTTTTTAAATACTATATATTTAAATTAAAAAATAAAATGTATATATTTTATAAATTTTAACAATTAAATTATTATAATAAAAATAAATAAAATAAATTGTTAATTAAAAAATAATATATATATATATGACGAATCAGAAAAACATCCAAACAGAACTTGCATCGGATATGCTTGACGGAAGAAAAAGTTATATCTTTATCAGATCCATGGGAGGGAACACAATATGCATTAAAATAGGGAAATGGGAGGCAACAAAAATTCTCAAACAGAGAATACAAGAAAGAACTGGAATCCCACCATGCAAACAACTCCTCCTCTACACAGGAAAAGTATTGCAGGAGGAGCACAAGCTAATGGAATACGGCATAGGAAATGACTCTACCATCTGTCTCAGCGCAAGACTCCGCGAAGGCTGTTCTGCCACAGGTTCAAAAGGACCTACTTCTTTTAAAGATGCAGTAAAAGGGAAGATGGAACCACAAAAGAAACCAGAACAGCAAGCTACAACACCAGGGGCCTACATTGTTGAGCAGACAACACAGAACCCTACATTAACAATCTCCATACCAGATGTAAATAAAATACATACTGACTATTTAACTAAAGCAGTGATTTGCAGGTTCAATGGTTTTTGGCCCAAACCGAAAACCCTTCGTCAATGGATATACTCCATATGGACAGAAAATTGTGATATCCACCTCTATTCAAAGGGATTCTTTATTGTCAAATTCGACACCATAAAGGACAAGGAATATGCATTGAACAAGGGACCATGGTTTTGGGGAAATGCAGACCTCTTTATGAAATCTTGGTTCCCGGACTTCGATCCAAACAGCATGGTAGTCTCCAAAATGCTAGTGTGGGTAAAGTTATTTAACTTACCTATACACTTTTGGCATTACAAAGTATTGGAAGGAATTGGCAACGCCTTGGGGACTTTTTTAAAAGTAGACAACGAGCGCCTATCGAAGGATATCTACACTTTTGCCAGGATCTGTGTGGAGATTGATCTCAGTCAAAGCCTACCAGATCACATTCTCTTACTCCATAATGGAAAGCAATGGGCACAGCCACTTGATTATGAAAACACTGCCTTTCGCTACTGCATATGTCGACAAACTGGTCATCTTCAGAGTGCATGCCCACAAAACAAAAAATATAGGAAAAAAGACAACCACCAAAGCCGAAAGGATGGCAGTTTACAACCACATGGGCAGAGGATATAGAAGAGGAAAAGAATGCAGAAACTACCAGTATACTTCAAGACGTTGAAGATGGGAAAAATAATCCAGAAATCAGCAAGGAAAGCTTTCCACACCATTTACAAAATAATGAAAATCTGATTGAATATGTAACAGATCCAAATGCAAACAGCTCACAACAGCAATATGAGACTCCAGGACAGGAAATTGGTGGCAGCAAGCGAGCATACTCTACAACAAGCTCAGATTCTGAAAAAGACATCATGGCTGCCACAAATGAAGCACAAATGACAATTGTAACAGCCACGCCTAACAATGAAGGCTGGCGGAAAGTGGAAAAAAAGAAAGGTAGGAAAGCATATATAGACAATTTAATTGATTTTTAGATCATGTTCTTAACAAGACAAGTTTTGTTACAACATATGTTATTACAGCATCTACAACATGTAATTTTACTCAATATTGAATAAAATTACGATTTTTCCAAGGGAAAAAATATATATAATATAATATATATTATATATATATATATAGAAGAGAGAGAGAGAGAGAGAGAAGAAAAGAGATTTTCACAATCTATTGTGAGATTAGAACTTTACTACACTAGATTAAAAGTTTTTACATATCAAACTTTAGTTGGAATTTAAGTCTATAAATATCAAAGCTTAATTTAAAATATATATAAAAAAACTAATTATAAAAATATATAAAATAAAATTTTGATTTGAAATGAGTTGTGGTTTTTGAATAAGTGGTATTAATAGTTATGGTATGACCCACATTATCTATTACAAGTGAATAATATTCACCATAAAATCAAGTTAAATATCCATAATTAAGAATCTTGTTATATGGTAAGTATTAACTTTAATTTTAAAATTATTAAATTAAATTAAATAAAATATGTTGATTTGAAATAAGTTAGGGTTTTTGGATACTGCTATATTGATAAGACTCTATAATATTAGTCTATGGTATTGCAACAAAGCCTAAATATTAATAACACTTGTAAATATATATATTTTTAGATTTATTTTTATTTTTATTTTTTAATATAATTTTTATATCTAACAATCAATTAAAAACCACGTAAAATTACTCATCGACTAATAAAAAAACAATTTTTTTTAATATTTATTTTTATTTTATTTTTTAAAACCTTTAATAAACTTTCACTGTGTTATCAAATAGGATATAAAACCATAAAACACAACATCCCCGTGCATCAAGCCAATGAAAAAATAAATATAGTGAACATATTACTTATATATATAGAAAAATCTCATAATTCACATTTAATATGTAAAGTGAGCACATTTCAAAACTTTAAAACTTAAATAATAATTGGAAATGATATGTACTTATTAATGGAATTATTGATCAACCAAAAAGCCTTAGTAGATTCAACAAAATAAACAACAACGTTTATAATTCAAAGAGACGACATAAAAAATAAATTTAAACCATTATAAAATTAGTTTCCTTTCAATTTTCCTAGACAAATAAGAATTCAATATTGTTAGAATTAGAAATATATATAATCTCATTATGTATAATGTTTAATATGTTGAAAGTGAATTAATATAAATAATAATGACAAAAGACATCTATAATCTACTAAGGTTATATGAATGATGTTAGAGTCATTGCTACAATACAAAGAATCTGGCTAACTATAAGAATGCGTGTGAACAAAGAAGGTAGTATTTTTCTCATATATATATAACAATATAATTGTTAATCATAAATCGTAAATGGAAGCAATATTAAACAAGAGTTTGTCCTTGTGGGACAACTTAATTGGTTAGTCCGAGAATTATGAATCACTTAAACTCAAAAGACTCAGGTTCAAATCCCCCTTGTTGTGATCTAGGCTATGGGGAGAAGGAAATATCGTAGCCCCCATAGGTTTACTGGTAATTACGTGTCATGTGGACTACTAGGTTCCTCTAGGATACCACCAAAAAAATAAAAATAAAAAATAAACAAGAGTTTTGAGTTATGGAAGTTGAATATGGAAGATCTTCTTATGGACAAAGATCAGTGGGTTGTTATAATTGAAAAATAACCATGTTTAAGGAAAAAATAAGACTTGGATAAGTTGGATAGAAAGGCACAAAGTAAAATTCGGCTATGTCTTCAAGATTTAGTGTTGTTAATTTTTTTAAGGAGAAGCCAAACTCTAAAGAGATATAAAAGAATTTATGGCCTTTGTGTTAGTCAAAGTCCTTGGAAAACAAAATTTTTCTTTAGAAGAAATTCTACCTCCTAAGGTTGAATGATAATGACTCTCTTAATATGTTTAACATCATAGTGAGTGAATTAACCTCTATTGATAGTACGATGTTTGAAGAACATAAGTGTAATACTCTATGTTGTTGTTTTTCAAAGTCATGACATAACCTAGTTGTAGCCACTAAAAGACTAACTCAATTTACATTAATATTTGAGAATGTAAATGCATCTTTTTAATTGAAGAAAAATGAACTGATAGGAAGTTGGATAGGAAGGCACATAGTACAATTTGGATGTGCCTTCTAGATTCAATGTTGTTGAATTTATAACGAACAAAGTTCGTACTTATGCAATAATATTCATAACATTTGGAACACGAAGACATCCATTGAAGATAAGAAGCATATATATTGAATAATGTATAAAAGAAATGATGTGAGATATGATGATTACAAATGAGGGCCCGCCTATATAACTAGGTGGGTGCCCTTTCATAAACGGTCATGTCTTTAGAGACATGCCTCTTAAATTAACTAGTTATTGTTTAAATTTAATCATTATTTATTATTATTATCATTTATATAATTTATATTATTCAAATATTTTTTAATTCATAATATTGTCTTCCTCTTCAAAAAGCCTTGTCCTCAAAGCTTATTGCTAATAAGATGTGTCATATGTTTCTTTGTCTCATATTGTATTCGTATCTTTCGGAGTTCATTGAGTTGTCAGCTTTATTGATACAAGATGATAAGATCCTTTGAGTGATAAGAAAAATTGTCAAACTTAGAAGGGATCTAACCATCCTAAATCAATTTTCTATGGAACTTTGCAATTATTTGATAACTGGGATAATTTGTTATTATAAAGTTTGATTGTGCATACTTCAATATTCTTTGGAACGTAAGTTTATTATTTTTGTTTTGAGTGATACAGATAAGTAGACCAATTGAAATGTCTGCTCTTGCGATTCAAGTGTAAATAAGGAGTTCTTGTGATATAATTTCCCCTTATCTTGTTTGTGTTGATTTCTCGATTTACTTGGAATATCTGATTTCCGTTAGGTATGAAAGTTGCTTGGTTAATCACTAGATCTTCACTTGAAGCCTATGCCATTTGAAATGCAACATCTAAATATGTTTTTAGTTCCACTGGTTTGTTATCATGTTGAGTTGTGTTATTGATTGGATCAATATTCTTTCATTTTTCTTTAACTTGGATTGTTATGTTTGAAGACTTTGGTGCTTCTTTCATGATAAGTTCTTCCAATTTGTTTTTCAATGATTTTTAATAATCTTTAAGTTTCTTAATGTGAATCAATTATTTCTCATTGTGTTCCTTGAGACAAGTAACTTCTTCGTTTTTGTTTGTGATAATCTTATCAACTTCCTTCTGCATATATTACAAAGGATTTTGACTTTCTTGAAGGATTATTTTTTAGATATATTTTATGTCTTCTAGTGTTACTATAGAATCCGGTTTCAATGTAATGACCTATAGCATTATTTTTTTCTTCTTGTAAGAAAATATCAAAAAAAAATTCTTCGTATTTAAAATGAACGACCCTAGTGGCTCCATCCATGGTGAACCTAAAATTATGTCACCTCAATCGCCCCAAACGGATTGAACAAAGAATATTGATATAAATGTATAGTCCCCAATGTTTAGTTGTAAATTGGTTATGTCATATTGTTTTGTGTCCCAAAGGTCTAATTTTTCGATTATATTTGACTCAGGAATCACCAATTGGATAGTGAGTTTAGGGTCTATATAATTTTTGTCCTCAACAGGTGGGATAGAAATAGTGACATCGTTTCCTATGAGAGTTCCTTTAATTTTAAATAGCACTAAAGCATAGTTATATGAAGTTTTTAGAAATCTTCCTTTCTTTATTTTTGAATAACAATTTTGTCAAATAATATTTAAATGTGAACTTAGGATTTGAAAAATACCTTTTTAATATCAAAGACTTACAAAGACTTATTTCACACTTATAAAGTACTCACGTAAGACTTTTAATTAAAACCTGTATAATTTCCTTTATTTCTAATTGACCTTTTATAATCATTTTAATAATTTACTTTGTGAAAATATCTTGTAAAAAGGAAACACAAATAACAATTTCTCATCATTTAACTTTTTAGTATCATACTTAAGTATAACCTTGATTCGTTCTTTTGTTTTATTTTTTCTTTAACTTATAAAACTACTTTTTAACAACAATTAAAATATTTTTTTAAATATAATCCCTTGCTTCAAAATCAAACCAAGATTTAAAGCGAAATGTGATCTTACAAAGAGGGGTACGACTGATGGATCATATGGTTGAGCAATTATTCTATCCAGCAATGTGATTTTTAACACGACAGTAGCTCCATTGTAATAGAGATTGACTTTGTCACGATGTCGTGAACAGGATGAGTAGGGTGGCAGTGTGCAAACATGGGTGAGGGAGGTGGTAGTTTGTTAGTGGAATAGGGTAGTGTAACAAATCCCAATTCAAGTGTAGTAGGAGTGGCAGGGTTTTCTATTAGTGGCGGTTGTGCGACTATTTTTTTTGGTCTTTTTTGAAAAATATATATATAAATATATATTGTATATTAGATTGATTTCTCTAATATTCTTCGACTATTTTTTATTATTATATATGGCTAAGGTTTGATAGCCAGAATGGAGAAACTTCTGAACAAAATTTATTGTGGCTAAAAGGTCTCAATTGCAATGACAATTAACTTGACAAATACTTGATGGCTAAAGGTTGGATCAAATTGATTCTATGCAACAGTTGAGCGACCAAAGAGTCGAACAACTCTTATACCAATGTAACGAACAAAGTTCGTACTTATGCAATAATCTTCAGAACACTTGGAACACGAAGACATCCATTGATGATAAGAAACATATATATTTAATAATGTATAAAATAAATGATGTGAGATATGAAGATTACAACTAAAGGCCCACTTATATAGCTAGGCATGTGTCCCTTCATGAACGATCATGTCCTTAGAGACATGCCTTTTTAATTAACTAATTATTGTTTAAATTAATAATTATTTATGATTATCATTATTTATATACTTTATATTATTTTACATATATTTTTATTCATAATAGATGTTTTTAAGAGAGGCCATGCTAAGTAGCTATAAGAGAATTTGTGTGCTTTGTGTTAGTCAAAATCCCTAGAAAACAAACTTTTTCTTAGGAAGAAATTGGATCTCCTAAAGTTGAATGTTAATGACTCTATGACAGAGCACCTTAATACATTTATTAGCCTTTATTGATAATGGTGTTTGAAAAAAATAAATGTATTACTCTATAATATTATTTTCAAAGTTATAAGATAACATTAATGTAGTTACATATTTTTAATTAAAGAAAATGAATTGAAAATCCATGAAACATACGACCAAGAATGTGTTGCTTATGAGAAGTTTTCAGGAAAAAAAGAGCAAGATCATTTCCATGTTATTATGTAAATGAGATATTTTTGTGTAAGTGAGAATTAAACCAAAGTGATCAAATAAATGTGAGAGGAATTCATTCTATATATATATGAAAGGTGAAAAAGAGTAAACATATGTGTAAATTAAACATTGCATAAGTGAGAATTAAACCAAAGTGATCAAATAAATGTGGGAGAATTAAACCAAAGTGATCAAATAAATGTGGGAGAGATTCATTGTATGTATACATGGAAGGTGAAAGAGAGTAAACATATATGTAAATTAAACATTGCAGATGTTGATTTGCAACACATTAGAAGCAACTATAGGCTGTAAGTCCTACAAAGAGTGAATGATAGTTGAACGCAGGGATGAACCATAAAGTCTTCACGTTGTAAATCATTGTAATACCATGTGATGTTCAGACCCACTCATCTAGGTGCAATGTATGAGACACGTATTGTTCCAAAATGTATTAAATACTCTATAACCAGGTGGATAATGTTTCCCCGAGCTATACAAAATATGGTGAAGTGTTATTCGTGTTTAAGGGTTCACAGTAAACCATACCTATGTTCCAGAATAATTTGGTGCCCTATTAAACCTTATTTGTTGATGTCATTAACGTGCATCCAAATTCGAGAATGACCAATGTTTCATGGCCTGGGACCTGTGCACACAATGTCAAAAGTTTTTTCTCAATATTAAATAAATTGATGATTACCTTCCCAACAATTGCAACCATAAAATAATATATAGGTTACAACTTATTATTCTTGAAAGTAGGTTATATTGTTTTTTATATTGTTTTTTATTTTGGTCAACTAGGGTTTGATGTTCAATTAGTTCTAAATTTTTCAATGAAGTTTATTAAAATTTTGAAAAAAATAATGAAATAAATATTTTGAAAAATTAAAAAAAAAAAAATATATATTATAAATAATATATATATATATATATATTATTTTAAATGTAGATTGCTTTTTCTATTTGGTTGATAACCCATTTTTAATGCGGTTTTCAATTGGAATCATGAGATATAAAAATTATATTCAAAAATCTAAAAAAAAAAATATGTTCACCAAATGTCATAATAATTTAGACTTCGTTACAATACTATGGGCCAATACCATGACTTATCAATACCACATACTCAAAAACCATAAGTCATTTCAAAATCAAAATATTTTATAATTTTTTTCATATCCCAAAGGAACTGAGTAGTGTGCCTGACACGTAACTACTAGAAAACCTCTAAGGATCTATGACATGTCCTCCTCTCCGTAAACCAGGTCACAACCAAAGGGATTTAAACCTTGGATCTATAAATTTTCACAGATTTACACATTACTGTTGATCGCCAATTAAGCTTTCTCTAGGGACATTTTAAAATATATTTTTATTTTTATTTATTTAATAACAATTTTTAAATTAAAACTGTAATAGTAACAATATAACAATATTCTTAACCATGGATATTTTACCCCATTTTACCATGGATATTATTAACTCGTAAAATAGTTTTTTATTACAATAGCATGGACCATTACACCATGGACTTATCAATACCACTTGTCCAAAAAACCATAACTCAATTTCAAAATCAAAATATTATATCAATACTTTATTTTTATTTTATTTTATAACATTTTACTTAGTTTAAATTTTTAAATAAATTCTATAAAAATTTATTAAGCTCTTATTAGGTAGTTTTATATATATATATATAATATAATATAAATATTATATATAATTTTATTAGTTTTAATTAAATTTTTTTACCTAATAAATTGTTTTTACCTACTTTGGTGCTTCAGAAGTAGTGAAAAATTGGTAGGGTTTGAATACTTTTTTTACCTGGTTTTGGTGGCTCGTTGGTGTGTTTCTCTTTTTGCAGATTAAGTGCACACGGATATTTTTTGTGATCTAATACCATTATGAAGAATCCAAAGCCTTAAACTGAGACTTTTATTTTGAAATCATTTTTTAAAATATGTATGGTGTAGGCCAATTGTTTTGGGGCGATTCTTATTTCCAATTCTATAAAAAAGTTATTGCCCCTGATATGCGCAGGAGATAGCCCCATATAACACGCCGTTTTTTTTTCTCTAGTCATCACCGCACGTGTGTTATATCTGACTATCGGAGCACGTGTGTTATATCTGACTATCTCCGACTCATGTCTGGGCGCAATATCGTTTTGAACCATAAATCGCAAGGTCGGTAGTGAAGAAGTAGCGAAAAATTGGAAGGGCTTGGATACATTTATTAATTTATTTCTGCTTTTGGTGGCTCGTTGGTGTGTTTCTCTTCTTGCAGATCGAAGTGCACAAAGATATCTTTTTTTTGTGATCGAATACCAATGCGCAATGAATAATCGAAAGCCCTAAACTTCTACAATTGGATACTTTTATTTTTAAATCATCCTTTAAAATATGCACGGCGGCCAATTGTTTTGGTTCCGTTTTGAACAATAAATCGCGGATTTGGTGCTTTAGAAGTCGCGGAAAATTGGAGGGGTTTGGATACGTTTAATTTTTTTATTTTATTTTTTAGTGGCTCGTTGGTGTGTTTCTCTTCTTGCAGATTCAAGTGCATAAGGATATCCTTTTTTATGATCTAATACCACTGCACAATAAGAATCCAAAGCCCTAAACTTCTGCGATTGGGGCATTAAATACAGGGCACATATTTTGAAAGGACTGATGTTTTTTATTATCAAATTCTATCATAAAATCTGCTCCCCTTTCATGTAGCATTGTTGATTGAAGTGTTTGTGTCTATTTTCAACCATTTACGAAGCATATGATTGAGCACGAACCTGAAATCGACCTTCTCAAGGACACAGGGAAGGGGTACGACCAAGCTTCAAATTAATCGCGCATTCATCTGTAATCCCAAGGCTCCAGATTTTGTGGTATCTGAAGCATCTTTTCTCTGCATCATTGAAGGAAAAAATTTGTAACAGAAGGCCCATTTATTAAACCCATTTAACATATTCTTTAGAACAACAAAAAGCATACTCTAGTGCAGTTTAAGTAAAGTGGTATTGCATTTGTTCACAAATGCGTGGAGAATTCACCTATGCTAAGAGTTGATTTGACTGATACCTTCAAGGCAGTCGTTACAGTTTAACAAAATATATATTCATCTGCGATTCTGCGATATATACATCTCTTTGGTGTGACATAACCCTACGACCTCGATGGTCTCTATGACATACATACATCTCTTCGATCTGGCATATATAAGACAACCTCTGTGGATATTGGTGGGAGTTTTTTTCCCGGTGGTTTTGCACGATGCAGGCCAAGTGGTCTCCTCAAACATTCCAGGTGCATCAGTTTCTCTCTCTTCCTTTTATTAAATTATATTTGGGTAAAATATGAGTACTTCTCCCCATATTTCTAAGCCTTTTTCTAGTAAAGGGAAGCCAAGAAAAATTACGCTCGAGAGTCTCTATGAACATATTGAATCCTTAGAACAACGAAGGGAAGAAAGATACAAGCAATATAAACAAGAATTGTCCAAAATTCTCACAGAACATAAAACTAAATTATCCACATTGCTTACCAATAACTACAAATCATTAGAAGATAAAATTTCAACATTCGAAACTAAAATTCAAAAAGTGAAAGATAGGATGCAAGATTTATAACATGAAAAACAATCAATGGCCGAAGAAAAGTGCACCTTGAGAGATTAGATTAAAGCTCTGCAAGCAAAAATAGATGATAACTCAACGCTAAGTAGCACAATGAGTCAACTTGATACCAAACCCATAAAAGAAGAAATGAACAAATTAATCAAATTGGATCATGAATGGTACAAAAGAGCCCTAAACCTTATCATTGTTAGCATAAAAGAGCAAGAAGATGAGGAAACATTAACAATAGTAAAAGAACAATTGATAACCCACTCACAAACTCAAACAACATATCTAACATAAGCACAAAGGGTGGGAAATATTCTTGAGCATAAGCATCGATTAATCCGTGTTAAGGTAAGTTGCAATGGAAACAAATTAGATATACTTAGAAAATCTTCTAGCCTAAAAGGGTTAGGAATATTTATAAATGAGTATCTTATTCAAGAAGACTAATCTAAACTAAGGAAATATGTACAAAAGGTAAAGGAGGTGAGAAAGAAAGGCAAATGGAAAATCATTAGAAATATAAAAGCTATTATTAAATATAGAGTCCAAAATAAAAGTGATAAATAGGAACTAAAAACACTTTGGATCCTCTTCTGGAACTATCGTGGTTTTCCATGGTGCAAAGATCCTATGTTAAGTTGGATCCCGATTGATACTAATCTTATTCTCTTAGTCGAAACCTGGGAGCATGATGAATCTAGGGTTCCCCACATTGATGGGTTCACTCTTTGGTCTACCTGGAATAAGAGACCTTATCACGGGGGGGTTGGTTGTATAGCCAATATTTCAAAAATAAATTTGCTTCCCACATGCAGCTTCATAAGATTGACCCCCTTAATCAATACGTTTGGTTGACATCTCTGACTCTAATATCAATAGAATCTTCCTTGCAAGTTGCTACTTCGCCCCCTTCAACTCTACTTTCTATAAGAAGAATAAACTAAAGAAGGATTGTCCCTTCATCAACCTAGAGCGTGATATCCACAACCTAAGGAATGAGGGAAACATTCTCTTTCTTAGGGAATTTAATGCTCGTATCGCCAATAACCAAGCTACTCTATTAAGTGATACCTCTAACCCTAACCCCTTATGGCTTGATGAGGATTGTGCTCTGGCTAGTAAATTCCAAAGAAATTTTGAAGACAATACCGAGAATCTTTTTGGCACTGAGCTAATTAAGATTTGTAATTCCCAAGACCTGATTATTGGTAATGGGATTAATAAATGGCCTTCCTCTAGTCGGATGAATTGTATTCATGGGCATGGAAACAATGTTGTGGATTATGCAATATCTGACACCTAGGTTTCTCACTGTATTGTTAATTTTGACCTATTAAACGACCATGAGCCTGACTCTGATGATAGACCTCTCTCCCTTAACCCTTAAACTTGATATATACACTAACCACATGCACATGAATGATGAGAGTCCTAGACACATGTGTTTTGACAAAGGTAAAAAATATCTCTTCTTAAAAGTTTAGCAAGAGATCTAGGTTCCTTAGCATATAATGATAACATTGATCACATAAACCACAATTTTACTACTATCCTCTCCACTACCATTAACAACTTCTCTAATGATGTATCATATTATCAAAACAATAAGACTTCCAACCCGTGGTATGACAATGATTGTAAATATGTCGGGAAAGAAATTAGAGATGCTCCCAATGAAACGATTAAGCATGATAAAGATCTCATCAAAAGGAAAAAGAGAGAGTATATAAACAAGAGGGAAGATCATCTCCTTAACCTCTCTAAAGTTGAGCCTAGAAAATCTGGAGGAACATTCTTGTCCGTAAATCGAAAGAAAATAATTCGATCCCCTTAAAGGAATGGGATGTCTATCTTAGGAATCTCTATGACTCCTCGGACACCATGAGCTACATCAAAATCACTCATATAGAAGGAGATACCTTTTCTTTGGAAGACGAGGAATTCAAAATTGAGAAGCTTGCTCATGGGAAAGTTAGGGATATTGAAGGGTACCAAGCTGAAATTCTCAAAATTGGAAGGTCCATCCTCACCCCGCAATTGCACAATCTCCTCAACTTGGAAGTCAAACAAGGCTTCCCTAAGTTGTGGACGCAAAGCCTTCTCGTGCCTATATTTAAAATTGGGGATAAAAATGTTCCCTCTAACTATAAGACTATCATGATTAACCACATTTTAGTAAAGCTGTATGGGATTGGTTTGGAAAAGAAGATTAACACTTGGCTTGAAATCCATGGTAAAAGATCCATTGGGTATGCTGGTTTTAAAAGGCACGACTCTATGATTGACCACCTTGTCACTCTTAGGACCATTTTCGAGGAATGTCATAACATTACGACTGATCCCTTATGTTGCTTTGTTGACTTTGGAAAAGATTTCGACATGGTTCCTCGTGAGAGGTTATGGAAAAGGCTCGATGAGATGATGGTTCCTCCTGAGTTAAGGGCCATTGTTATTAGATTATATGAGAATGTTATTGCCAAGCTTAAAACCACCCAGGGTTGGTCTAATGATATTAAATGCAACAGCGATGTTAAGCAAAGGTGTCCCCTATCCCCTACCCTTTTTGGCATTTACATTGGCAAGCTTGAGGAATTCTTAGAAGTTGTTGGTTGTGAAAGGTTCAAGCTCGTTGGTATAGTCATTACTCTTCTACTCTATGCTGATGATATTGTTCTTCTTGCCAAAAGTCCCAATAATCTCAATAAGTAGCTTCAAATGATATTAAATGCAACATCAGTGTTAAGCAAAGGTGTCCCCTATCCCCTACCCTTTTTGGCATTTACATTGGCAAGCTTGAGGAATTCTTAGAAGTTGTTGGTTGTGAAAGGTTCAAGCTTGTTGGTAGAGTCATTACTCTTCTCCTCTATGCTGATGATATTGTTCTTCTTGCCAAAAGTCCCCATAATCTCAATAAGCAGCTTCAAACCCTCCCACAATTACTATTCCAAGATGGATATTATGGTTAATATTGACAAGGCTAAAGTTATGATTAATAAATCCAAAAATATCGCTTATGATAATTTCATTTATGATAACAATTACTTAGAGAATGTCTCTTCTTACAAATATTTAGGTATTGACATCCACCATCAGCTAAACTGGAACTATAACATTAAGAAAAGGATTATAGGAGGATGGAAATCTTACTATAAGCTTGAAAACAATTGTACGGTGACTTATCTTTGGGTTTGGAGTAAAGAAAGCTCCTCTTCGAGACTCTTTTCACCCCTGTTATTTTATATGGATGTGAGGTGTGGAGTTGCAATCTATCTAAAGATCCATGGAGAAACACTGAAATGATCCAAAAGAAATTCATAGCCTACAACCTCAAGATTAAAGGCATTACTCCCTACCCTATTATCTTAATTGAGGATAGTCTTTCCCCAGTTGAATGCATGACTATGTTTAGGTATTTGATGTATAAGAAGAAGTTGTACAACATGGAAGCCAAGGGACTCCCAAAAATTGCTTCTAACTCTAGTCAAAACCACCTTCGACTCAACCGAGGGTGGCATAAGGATGCCAAGTCCTGGCTTGATTATTGAGAGATAAAGGAGGAGATCATCTTGGGGAATAAGGATAATATTAAAAACGTCACTACTTCCAAATTTAAGGATAAGTTATGGAGTGATAAGGAGTTAGAGGGGAAAAGAAAGTTAAGATATTATAAGGAGGTTATCAACCCCACGTTTGCTAACCAGAATTACCTTTCTATCTTAACCATTGCTAAGAAGAGAATGAATATTGCGAGGATTATAACTAATTCTCATGAACTCTGGAGTGAAATGAATGTTGGTCTACTCCCAAGATACCTTGGGACGAGAGAATATGCATCATTTGTGATACTAAGAGAGTCGAAGATGAAAGCACTTTCTCTTGGATTTTCCGAACCTTACTCACATCCACTTTCATTTCCATAACATTTTCCCCACTACCAACCTCCTCGACTTGTTCAATTAGAAAAACTACAATGACCTCAGAATGCTTCTCTCCCTCCTTTTTGATCACAAGAATAAAATTTTAAATAATCCCAATTAACTGCTTCTTTTTTAAGGTTCGATAGACCATATCGGTCTTAGTGGGCGTTAATCATTATCATCATCATATTTAGTTTTGAAATTTTTAAATAAATTCTATGAGATTTATTAAACTCTTATTATGCTATATTTTTATATTATAACATTTTTATATTATATTAGTTTAAAATTACACTTACACTTACTTAATGAGTTTTATTAAGTGTCACATATTACACTAATAGTGGTATTGGGTATTTAACATATATGTACATAGTATAATTGAAGTGTCATTTGGAGTTATAACATAATTTTTAAATTATTTTTTTAATCTTGACAAATGCATTTTCAACCACATAAAATTAGTCACTTCATTATTTTTATCCAACCAAAAAATTGGAATATATTTTTTTAAAAATTAGAAAAATAACTTTATAATTATCAAATATCTTTAAATATTTCAAACTATTGTAAAACCATATAAAAATAATAATAATTAAAAGTCAAACATAATTTAATAAATTGATTGCAATATAACCGTTTTTGCCACCATGTACCATTCTACACCATTAGATCTAATGTTAAACGATTGAATAATTGTTGGCCATTAGATTCCACCACTGACTCTGTAACTATCAACCAACTCCTTCATTTATTAAATGTGATGCGAATTTGTTCAGCGAGGACTACCACTTTTAGGGGTTTCTACCTAATATCTTTACACAGGAAAACTACATATCTGTGGAAGTCAGATATGGAGCAGGTTCGTTAATAGTGTCAAATGTAATAAAAATGTTCTTAAACATGGAACTCACTAGTTTTTAATTCATTCTATAATATCATATTCTTGTTTTCTAGATTTGTTCACATTTTTGGGTTTCATTTGTTGTTTTATTTTCTCTCTCTCCTTTGGTTTGCTACATTCTTTACAAATCCTTAAAACTTGATTTGGTTGAGTTTGTAATGTTTGTTTTGCTTTAGTTATCAAAACCATAGGAAAGATTAAAGAATATTTTAATTTTTTATTTTCCCATCAATAAATTTCTAACCAGCGATATTGCAGTTCTAACCGGCAGAAAGGTGTTGGTAGTGCACATATTTGTTCTGCCAGCCTGCCAGGAGATCCAAGTCTTTCTGTACATTCAATTATTGTGTTAATCTATAATGGATTTGTGGAAAATGAGATTAATTAAAACGGTGATTTCTGATAGTGTTGGGCGTGCTTTTCTGTTGTTTTGAATTCTTTGAAATGATTTGGTGTTCTTGAAATTTTTTAGATAGTCAGTTAAACTAATTTAAAATTTTGATATATTTGCGAAATTATTTGGCAAAATTGTTTGAGTCCTCACTTCTTGATTTAATATTCGAGAAAGAAATTGTTTCAGTACTCACTTCTTAAATTTTTCATCTTTTGGTTTATTCCATCTTATGCGAATTTGTTCAGTCAGAACTACCACTTTTCGGGGTTTCTACCTAATGGTTTTGGGTGTCTAGGAAAACTACATATCTTCTGAAATCTTCGAAGCCAAGGGAGTGGAAGTCATATATGGGGCAGGTTCTTTAATAGTGCCAAAGGTAATACAAACAGTCTTAAACATCACACTTACTAGTTTTTAATTCGTTCTATAATATCATATTTTCTCTTTTTGGTTTTGCTCGCATTTTTTGGTTTCTTTTTTTTTTCTTTTCTTACTCTGCTTTGGTTTGCTAGATTATTTACAAATATTTAAAACTTGATTTGGTTTAGTTTGTAATGATTTTTCTGCTATAGCGATCAAAACCACTGAAAAGATTTAAGAATATTATAATTTTTATTTCCCCATCAATAAATTTATAACCATCAATATTGTAGTTCTAACCAGAAGAAAGGTGTTGGTGGTGCATAGATGTCTTCTTCCAGCCTTCCAGGAGATCCAGGTATTTCTGTACATTCCATTACCCTGTCAATATATAATGGATTTGTGGAAAATGAGATTAATTAAAACGGTGATTTCTAATAGCGTTGGGTGTTCTTTTATGTTGTTTTGAATTCTTTGAAATGATCTGGTGTTCTTGAAATTTTGTAATTCATTTCTGAGGATTTTTAAATAGTCAGTTAAATTAACTTAAAATTTTGATATATTTACCAAATTATTTGGCAAAATTGTTTGAGTCCTCACTTCTGGAAAGAAATTGTTTACGTACTCACTTTTTGAATTTTGATAATCCAGTTAATTTTATTGGAAAACAAAAAAAATTATATACTCTCAAAGTCTAAAAAAATAATATTAATACCATGGGATACATAAATTTAAAAACCATTATGAAATATTTAAGGCTCATTCAAACCTATGCCTATTCTAAAAATGGAAAATACATAGTTAAAAACAAATTATTATTCCTTCTTTAATAGTACATCCATTTTTGTTACAATCCACTACCTTTGAAAATTGCTCTATGTTCGTACAATACTGGTCTCACGATAAGCAAGATGGAATTTCCAAAAAAATATCTAATTATAAACTAATATTATTACCATGATGTTATGTTAAGTTATATGTAGATTGTGATATGCCTTTAGCATAAGCAATGTGCAGCTCAGCTCCTAGTACCTTGTCCGGTGCTTCTGTGAACTTGATTTTCTCTTTTAGTTGGGCTTTGCTCGATGCAATTGAAGGTAGTGTTGTCAAATGGTATTATGCACACTCCATGCCACTCTCTAAACCTAGTGTAGCTATTATAATGGTGACCATTGTTATTAGTTTCTGCATGAACTGTCTCCCTTTGTATTTGGGTAGATTTCATATATTGTCTCTTTTGATTAGAAGAAAGCCAAATTAGACTTTTTAAACCAAGATAGGCAGATAAACCCACTGTGACTTTTGAATCATTTCGCTTCCTCATTTCCTTCCCTTCTTCTCCTCTCATCAATCCCGTCACCACGTCTTCCACGTGTTCTCTCTTCACAATTTCATTTATTGCCACTCCAATCTTCCACACTTCGGTAAAATATCTCTTGTTGGTTAGTTGCTCTATAAAGGAAGGCTACAATATCATGGGCCTCAAGTATTTGCCTTTTTGGTGAAAATTTTATCTTAAGTCCAGTAGAACTGAACTTAGATTTGTAGTTCCATCTCTGTCATATGGATGTTTGACCCTGAGATAACTGCACAGAGGTTTCATATTTTCAAAAGTTATTAATGTTTTTCAACTTTGTTTTTCAATATAAACTTTGCAAGGTTCAATGGCTGACTCAATGACAAGCTACTTACATGGCACGTTGGACTCAAATGTGGGTTGATAGCTCCTACCTAGAGCTTGAAAATCATCTGAAAGTATCTTGGAATAAGGAGAGCTTAGAGTTATGTGTCCAAGGTTGGTTTTTGGATGCAGATGTCTTTAACTATGATTTGATGCCTTGTCATTTTGTTTATTTTATATGGGGCTCACATTATCTGCGTGTTCAAGATAAGCAACTTCTAGCAGAAGTGGTGGCTAGTCTTATGGTTAATCTCATGAGTAACCTCTAGTGAAATCCTAAACTGAAGTCTACTCTGGATTGTGATACCCCATAGGGTTTCTTTGATGGGGCCAACCAAGGGCATCCACCAAGGTGTGGGATTGGTGGGTTTTTTTATATAAATACATTTCAATACATTCCTATCAGATATACTTTGGGGCTTTGTTCCAATTGAAAGGTTGAGTTCTCAACATGGTTTGTTGTTATTTGTTTGGAAAGTGCTTGTGGTTTGAAGAGGTTGATGGTGTTTTGTATATAAATGCATTTCAATTATTCTTGTGGATGATCTATCGAATGGTAGATCCTTTGATAAAATCAATGAATCTGGATTTTATTCCGCAGTTGTCACCTCACTCGCAAGCATACCTCAACAACACAATATGCAACTTTAGGTGAAGAGCATAATTGATGACGATGGTGTGCATTCTAATACTCAATCCAATACCAGTCCCTTTTTTTATGTCAAATATGGAGTTGTTGACTCTATAGATGTAACATCACAACACAATAAAGGTGGATCTGATTCATTCAGTGAATACTTAAAAGACATGTACATGGTAACTGACAAGGTGTTATAACTTTCTTCTGGACTGAATCCCTTACCACTACTAGGGAATTTTTTGGGTTTGAATTATTTCCTAAATGAAGAAAGTGTGTTGATCAAGATTAGTAACATCAAGGAGAAGAAAAGATGCTTTTTAAAGTTTAGAAATCCCCACGTAACCTTCATCTGATGGCTGATTACCTATTCGATTTATCACCAACCAGATATTGGCCTGAAGGTAAGAGCAATTTCTTCAATGCTCCTTGTCTCTTCATAGATTTCCATCTCAAGGGGCCCACAAAGTCAGAGAGGGCCAAAATCCAAACTTCTCTAGTGGATCTCAGGACATTTTCTAGAGTTGGAAATGATCATTGGAATGAAAAGAGGTTAGATCCCCAACTAAGTTCTTCTAGGAAGAAAAGTGAGATAATAATGATTAGTTCTCCACATGAATTTACAAATCCCACCTCTCAGGCTAGAATGGAGCATAGATCTATACTTGTGTCACATTCCATGGTTTAAAATTGACCACAAAACGCATATATTCTCATTGTGGTATGGAGAGTGAAATTGTGCAATATCCTGTTCGAAAAAAAAAAATGAACATGGAATATGGTATGTTGCATTACTACCTTGAAGCTATGCAAAAGCTCCAATGTTTCCTGTTGCAATTTTTCTCAATGCATATTATTCTTGAAAACACAATTGAGCCATGGCGGGGACATCGCCATGTATAGGTCCGTTATAATTATCATACCATGTTTTCTATTAGATATTTCTTTAAAGCTTGGAGAATCACATTGAATTTATTATAGTTTTCCCTTAGCTAGACCAATGATTTTTTTCAATTTTTGTGGATTTTGTTTTCAAAAGGTACGTAAAAATTTGGTTTCAAAGCTTTATCATCGTTTGCTTGTTGATTATTGTAGAGGTGACAGAGTATTATGCAGCATGGAATTTCATTACTAACACATTTTTATGGATGAATAGATGGACACATTTATTTCTCCTACACCATCTAGGTCAAGTACTTCTTCTTACAGTGGCAAAAAATTTTAAGCAGTACATATGTGTTGTATAACAGAGTCATAAGATCTCTTCGTCATCCATACTGTGTAAAATAAAAGGTGTTTTAATGTATGTGTTGTTTCCTCTATGGAGCAGTAGAAAAATACACAGGCTTAGATGACATAAAAATATGTGTTTCTAATGTATAGGAAAAGGGATGGGATGGGATGGGGTGGGCTTTTATGAAGCCTACTTTTTTGGGACAAGATTTTTGTTGTTTACATTGACATAAGTTTTAAATCCTATCACAAGATATTTACAGGGATGGGCCCCAAATTCTTCCCATGGTACCTCATTGATTGATTTTCATCAGAGACTCGTTTGATCCTATGAAAAAATACTTAAATTCCTTGCTACCAAAAATTTCACTCATTGCTCACCTTTCTTTACTATCTTGAGAAGTTATACATGTTGTAACTCTTACAGTTCTTATTCCTATTGACATCATACTTAAGGGATATTTTTCGAAGGTAAATGACAATAATTCAAGAGCTACTCGAAGAAGTATCTAATCATGGAGCATCAAGTAAGAGGAGTAGGTGTGGAATTGGTGTTGTTTTGTATATAATTTCATTTCAATTAATTCATATCAAATATACCCTCGCTCCAGCTTATAATTCAAAGGTCAAGTTCTCATCATTGTTTGTTGTTATTTATTTGGCAAGTGCATGTGGTTTGAAGAGGTTGCAAGAGATGGGAATCTCAAATAGTTTTTGACCAGGCTAATGCAAGTTTTCTATGTAGAATGTGTGGCTTCAATCCCCAATGTATCAAACTTGGCTAAGCATTCAGGAGCTAGAATGGTCATACTTCACCTACATTTATCGTGAGCTCAATCAACAATAAGATAAGCTCTCCAAGGAGGCATTTGAGTAGCCAGGTGCTCTTTTGTTGTATATAAATTTGTTGATAGGTTGGAATCTAAAGGCTCACATTTCTACTTCAAGACTTAATTTTGGCAAGATGGTCTGCTTTTTTATATTAGTTAAGTTATAGAGTCTATCACCATGTGGCTTATGGTTTCGTATGAGTCTTGGACAGACAATATGTATATCTTTATTTTGGAATATAAATATTTTTTCTAAGTAAAAAAAAAGATATTTTAAACAATTTTTCATTTTATAAATATATTTATAACAAGTATAATTTTTAATGTATATGTTTTTTAACGTATATGGTAATTCATATATATGAAAAAATATTTTTAGAGAAGATTATCTTATATAATTATATTTATACTCTGTGATATGTATATTTTTTACAGTTTCATTTTTACATTGAATTCTACCAAATGGAAAAAGGACACAAATTGCAAAAAAAATGTGTGAGAAACAACTCTCCCAAATTTAAGTCTTGAATTCCAGTACAACATAAAGAAAATAAACAACATAAAGCAAATAAAAAATAGGGGAAAGAAATTATGTTGCATCCAATTACTTAAATTTTCAACTATGTCAGTTAGTAAAATTTTCGACTATGCCAACTAATGAACTCTTAGCAAGATCAACTTTGTGAACAGAGAAATTTTAAGGCTCAATATTCATGCCTAAAACATGTATTTTACTTTGTAGTGTGCATGTTATATATCCCCTGGCAATTTACACTGTGTGGAAAGTATTGCTCCATAAGGACATATCTATTCTTCCAAACCTTTCTCCAGCCCCAAACCCTACTCTTGAAGATGACAACCTGTATCCCTCAAGGACCATTTCCTCCTCTTCTTCATCAGGTAATACTTCCTCAGCAACTCACTAAGTTGCATCATTTATATACCCCCAAAAATTTATTTATGTTATTGTGCCCATAGCATCCGTGGCTCTTCTTCTATTGCCAAGAGTCTGACATCAAATGAAATTCCAATGAGACGTGAACAAATATGATACGAATCTTCCAACTTCCAGCTTGCAAGACTTGAAAGTGTTTCCCATTATATATATAGTATATAAAAAGAACTTTTCTCTTAGAAGATTTGAAAATTTGTGCTTCCCACTCCTCTGCTACCAACAATCTTGAACTTAGTATGCAAATTCATTGTTTTTCCCGACATTTCACAGACTTTAGATCAACATGCCCAAATTTCATACCTACCATTCATCATTGTAGATATGCATTTTTAGACATTGTAATGTACTTTGTTAATTCAAATATAAACATCTAGATATCGCATATTGCAAAATCTTTGCTCTTTTCTTCTTCAGATGTTTTATGCATAAATTTCCCTTTCTCACATATATATTACATTTGGAAACTCAAGATGAACATGTTATACAATCTAAAGGTCTATGGAAAATGTTGGCTAAAGCTACATCTTACAAACCAAATTGAAATACTTGCCTATACGAACAATCTTGATAAAGCCATAGGTTTGATTGTACTGCATTTTTCGAAAAATATGACGTTTCATATCGGTGAATGTGAAATGCCAAAATACAGTTAGGAAAAGTTGAATTTACTATTTGAAAACAAAATGGTCATCCCTTGTACCTAATGAGTCTTCTTCATTATATATTTTATTGAATGACATTTTGTTTACTATTTTTTATCTTCAATGATTTTTTATATGTCACATTTCTTTTCAATTTTATGCCTTACGACATTTCCTTTGCAACATTTGGTGCAATTGCTAGTTATTATTATATGTAATTATTAAAAATAAAGAACGTTGGGCATCATGGTATGCACCCATGACCTTTTATCTTCAGAGTTTGATGAACAAGAACGATAGATGGCTCCTCTCCAAATCGAAGGTTCAAAATCTAGTTAGGATAAAGAGGTATTTCACAGTTTAGATACGTCGATTAAAAAAACATTGTAGATTAAATATTTTGTTATATAAAAAATTAAGAATTAAAAAATTGAGATTTTATAATTTAATAAATAGATAAATCAAATTAAATGTATAAAAAAGAAAGAATATTATTTTAACATCCACGAGGCTAAAGATAACCTATGGAACAAATTGCTTCTTCATATGGTTGATGTATTCGACCCTTTTCCTATGAAACCTCACCATAGACATTTCGAGCTTCTTGAAAAACTCCTCACTAAATAGGTTATCCCAAGAGTTATTTGTCAGAATATCTGCATAACTTTCCCTGTTGTCTTTGAAGGCCTCACATTCTACAATAAAAAAAAAAATTATGTTTCCACTTTTCCGAATCAGAAGATATTGTAAGTATTTTGATGATGCATGGATTCTATGATGATGGTTTATTTTAAGATAATGGAGTAGAGTTATGTATATATTAAATTAAGTTGTGTGAGTTTATATGAGTCTAGATTTCTCTTAACTTTGGATTTACCAAGAAATTGATTTCTCAATTTTGGATTTACCAGGCACCTAGAGGGATCAAATCTCTTGAGGTGCAAACCTTTTTTTTAGAGTGAAAAAAGAATGATCTTTCTCGACATTTGGTAGATCCAAAGTTAAGATGGATCTAGGATTATTTAATTATTAGCCTTTAAATAAGCTACATTAGAGAAGAATACCATAAATTAAGAATACCACAGGAAAAATTGGCTATGTTATAGAAAAATACCATGGGAAAAACCATTTGTTAAAAATACCAAGGTAAAACCATTTTATTTTAATTTTATTTAATTTTTATTCTTTTTTGACCTAGTGAAAATGTTAAACATTACATACATCTCTACCATATTGGGTTGAAGAGTGTCTCTCGGTGCAATGAGGAGTTTTTTTTTTGTAAAGGTTTGCCTTTTCATTACACTATCAATAATTTACAACTGATTCATCCTTGCATTATTGATATGCCTGATGGGAAACCAAACCAATAATACAAGTTTAGAGTCTTGAGATTACTGAGGTTTTGCTTTACAAGAGAATTTGACATGACAAATATCGTGTTATAGGTGATCGAAGGATAGGCATGCAGGCCTTCACACATGATGAATTTGTTGTTATCTTGGAAACTGTTATCAAATTGAAGATGTTGTTACCTTGGAGGTTGTTGTTTCCTTGGAAATTGTTGTTTCCTTAAAGGTTGTTGTTTCCTTGGAAACTATTGTTACCTTGGAAGCCATTGTTACCTAGGAAATTATAGTTACCTAGGAAATTGATGTTTCCTTGGAAATTGTTGTTGCCTTGGAATCTGTTGTTAGCTGGGAAAATGTTGGTACCCTGGAGGTTGTTGTTTCCTAGGAAATTGTTGTTACCTCAAAGGTTATTATTTTCTTGGAAGTTGTTGTTTCTTTGGAGACCGTTGTTACCTTGGAAATTATTGCTACCATGGAAACTACGAGCCACAGTCGCCATATTCTCAGTCGACCAAAACAAATAACCTAACTCCATGCGGACAAGGCGATTTATATTATTCTCGCCCACACCAACCATTATGGCCATAAAATTGTTATAATGTTGACCCCTCTCATTATCATGGCCCTTCATCATTGTATCAAATTCATTGTGCTCTTCATCTGTACTGAACAAGACGCAAGGAAAGATTGTTTTAATGGCTCTATGCTTCCGTTTTCCTTAGACGTGTGATGATCCACTTGTCGTGTGCAACAATCCTCGACAATCATTTCAATGTGATTAGCTCT
This sequence comes from Pinus taeda, assembly GCA_000404065.3. NCBI lineage: Eukaryota > Viridiplantae > Streptophyta > Pinopsida > Pinales > Pinaceae > Pinus > Pinus taeda. The sequence continues at coordinate 54,946 of APFE030943018.1, read as the reverse complement.
ATTTGGCGCCCTCAATGGGGGAAAAGTATCACCTATCAATATCCTCACAGGCCACTTTCAGTGGCATCGGGATTGTCTGGGACCAATTTAGCTCCAAAGAAGTGGTGTGAGTATTCAGAGCATGGTTGACCATATGATCAAGTAACTTATTACCGATCCTTCGAACATGAGAGAGAACCGGAGCCTTGATCCTTCTGAGAAGATCAAAGACCCTTTGAAGATGGGATTCCAAGCGCCAGCTCGAGTTGGCCTTAGATAGCGATGCATCATTCTGTGCTTTTCTCAAAATGGAGATGAGCAAGAGTGAATCAACCTCTACAATCAATTGGTGTTGATTCATTTTCAGAGTAGCAAGCATACCAAATTCAAAACCCCACATGAGGAGTGTTATTAATATGTTTATTTTAATTTAAATATAGGTGATATTATGGAAATTTTTACTTAATGAGAATATGTGTAAATACATTCATTTAAAAAAGTTGAGAGTGAATTTTATTTTATTAATAATATAATTAAAAGTACTTAATTTGCTAGCCCATGATCCAATAATAGATAAATAAAATTAAATGTGTAAATAAAAATTTAAAATGTGAATAACCGATGGGGGTGAAAGAACGAGGAAAAGAGGGCATTGGGGAGGGTGCCCGCCACCCGACCGATTCCTCTAGTGATTAAGGCAAGGGTGGTGTGGCACACCTCTGCAATGCACAAACACGTGCAACATAAACACAATTAAATATTCACGATGGTTAAGTTTACAAGTTGGATGATGAAGGTGGTGCAATAGAGAACGGGTATGTGTCTTGGATGGTGGCAAGGTCCTCGACTCTAGTTCCCAATAAATGACGATGGTGATGAGCCTTAGTATTGTAGCAAGAATGTTGCAACTCCTAGGGCTACCAACTCTACTTTATCCAACCCAGGGTTTCGTACAAACTTGGAGGTGTCAGTGATATATTCACAACAGATGCATCATTCTACTCATGTCACTTCTGAACTAGGGCACTTGACCATTAGGGTTCCAGACCATTCCTCTATTGAACTCGAGGGAGTCTGACTATTGACAGTGGATTGTAAAGCGAGTTATAGTGTAGGGAAAGTAAATACTTGTCAATTCAAGAAATGAAAGCTGGCAACTTGTAAATGCTATGAAATGACATAAATCATCTAGCTATGAAATGACATAAATCATCTAGTTATGAAATGACACAAATCACTTACAAAAAGGAAACTATGTTAATCTTTCAATTGATCATCTAGCTATCAGGACTTCTTGAAAATAGAAAGTTACCCTATCATTTCAAAATTCAAACATGCATCCATTAACTATCTCATTCACACTTGCAGAATAGATGAAAATTTTAATTTCTAAGTTCAAAAATATAAAAGCTAAATCTATCTGATCTTGTTGGAGGGGAAGGAATGAAAAGGCTGGTATAGGTGGCATTTCTGGTCATGGAGTCCAAGCTAAGGGGTTAACCTACTCCTACACTAGGCTATAATATCATTTTAGGTCAAAACAAGTAGCTACAAGTTTGATACAAGAAACTGCTACAGGATGTCCTTAACTGCTATAGGCTTGCTACAAGATACTTCTATAGGATGTCCTTAACTACTACAGGAAGTGGTTTGAGAGGTTTTGAAGGATAATAATGGTAAGATGAAGTGTTGGAAAGTTACATGACAATTTTGTAAGGTGTAGGAGAGGTGAACATCACCCAAAGCCAAGCCTAACACTCCAAGAAGGTTGGATTTTCCTAAGACAACTTGCTCACGGTGGCTAGAAAACAAAGGTTCAGAATATGGCTGGTATGCCTCAACAAAAGGTGGAGGATACCTATATGGAGTTGGTTGGAGGTGTCCCTTCCTGTAGATCAACAATCCCTACAATAAAACCTATCTCTCTTTTCATTTACAAATTATTTCATGTCAACATGGAAACGATGAGTTGAATTTGGAAAGTCTGACCTAATTATTGTTAGAGACTATATCTATGGAATGGATTACCTTCTAAGCTACAACAATCTTAAGAAGCAAACTAACAACTGCAAATAATTCCAAGGAATCATAAACAATTATCTAGCTAAAAATGAAACTTAACCTAGGCAATGAATAAAGGACAAACTCAGTTTTTGGGATGAGAGAGTGGGGTCCATTAATCATGATCCCATAAGGGATATGGGATAGGGGTCATTTTCACAAGATTTTTTGGTATATTTTCCTTCACTCGACTATAAAACTAATCTACGCTTTAAGCTAATGAAATCATGGATAAGAAATAACTTAATCACTCTCTAAGCTAAACAGAAAACATAAATAAACTTTAGCAGTAAATCAACATTCTAAGCTAAGAATACAGATACAAAAGAGAGGAACTTCTGCTGCTAGGGTTGGGCCCTAACCCAAGAGTTTAAACCTCTGAGTCAACTCAGAGCTGGATCAAAACATAATTTCTCATTATCATAAAAATGTCAAATACATCGTAACAATAACAGTCGAATGTGCTTCAGCTTAGTGGCCTCTTGGATACAATAAAACTTCGAATCTTAATGAGTCCTTTGGATTGCTTATTTATATAAAATTGGAGCTACCAACATCTCTCTAGAAAATAGACAAACTTGGCTCCCTAACTCAAGAATAAATTTTCCTTGATTGGCACTAGCTTGGTTGCCAGTGACACCGAGCTGATGAGATAGAGTGGGAGAATCTTTGAATGATCTGAGGAGTTAAGGCGGGAGACCACTTCCTATAATATCCCTTGCTTGTCTACTACAAAGCCCTGCACTCAAGTCAACTCAAAACTGCTCCAATTTCCTGCATTTAACACACATTAGGCCATAGGACATAGTAACTCGCTTTTACTCTTCTCACTAAGCAAAATATAATAAAATTTGTAAATAAATGTGAGAAAAGACAATTTAATAAGTTAGAGAGTGGCATTGTGACCCATATAGTTTACCTATTGATGAGCCTCATCAAATGGCTCCTTACCTTATCGTGTTTGGATGTAATTAATAGAGTGGGGGGAGGAACTAGGGGATGGGGAGTATCCTAGTAGCTCGGGTTCAGGTGTTCATGGGTATTGTTCCTATGTCTGGAATGTACATGGTGAAGACAAGATTGTTTAATTGCATATCATCTGGGATCCTGATCCGGATTTATATAGGAACGCAATAAAATACAGAGATAACCATATACACAAAGATGCAGCAGAAATAATACTTCATTTCATTAATGGAAAATATTGAAATATGCTTACAACCAAAAATGGAAATAAACCATCTAGGGCGATGGTAGCTTATCTCTGAGAAGAGATGTGGCGGCTACATGCCTCTGAACTATTCTGAACTGTGTTACAATGAGGCTCGAAGGCCTATTTATTGTTTGAAAAAACAATGGAAAACCATTCACATTCCAAAACCTAACCCTAGAAGTGAAACGCAAATTGTGGCCCCATTTTGGGTAAATGGTACATCAATTTCCCGAGGTCGTAACTTTAGCATACGATCTCCGTTTGACGCGTATGATAGCTCGTTAGAAAGATCTATTCGAGAACTACCACTTTGGGAAGGGCAACATCAGTCCATGGACTCATGTTGCCCCCAGATTTCCCAAAAAACGTCGTTTAAGGCCTCAAAACGGCTCCGGAAGTTCAAGACCAAAAAAAAAAAAACAACAACAACAACAACAACAGCAACAACAAAAACAAAAAACAAAAAACAAAAAACAAAAAACAAAAACAAAAAACAAAAAACAAAAAACAAAAAACAAAACAAAACAAAACAAAACAAAACAAAACAAAAAACAAAAAACAAAAAACAAAACTGCTAAAAATAGTAAATTGTGCTACAATTACGGAAACTGAAAAACTGAAAGAGACAATTGCGGGGGTCCAAATGGGATAGGTGGGTGGCCACCAACTTCCACCTGGATCATTCCTCCCCCCTTAGGAAGCAATGGTCCCCATTGCGTTGAGTTCCTCCATCTGTTGAACTTGTCCTGCAATCTCTGATGTGTCCAGTAATGGTGGGAAGCATGGTCAACGACGGTCCACATTGAACACTTGGTGCAGGCGAAGGAATGGAGGAATGATGTGCTCCAAAGCATTGTTCCCCATAGCCTTGGTAATGCTGTAAGGACCTTGTCGGAGTGGTCTGAGCTTCTAATGGGTTTTGGTAAGGCATTCTTTCTGTCGATGCAACCAGACTTTGTTGCCCACCTGAAACTTGTGTGGTACCCGTGTGGGTGAGGAGAAGTTGTTCCTGTGTTCTATCATGACCGTATCCCTTTTTTGCTGCTACTATGCGGAGGAACTCTTTGTGGGGGTCATGGATGTAGCAACGATCTTCCCCTTACTTTGGGAGTGAACTAGATAGATGAATTTCCTAGTCTGGGAGATGAGCTTACTGCCTTTCTTAGCAGTGATCAAAGATGTGGCGGTCGGTGGGGCTACCTCCCGTATCCTGTATAATGAATTATTCAAAGAAATAATGACAGCACGAGGCCTTGACTCATACACAACATGTCGCCTCCACAAGTATGGCTGGCCTAATAGTACATCACAAACATCCAGAGGTGTAACATCGCACAATACCTCGTCTGTGAAAGGCTTGATGTTGTAGGAAAGGTGGCACTGCTGGCGAACTTTGAGATCTCGTCCTTCATGAAGCCACCTGATATTGTACGGCTGCGGGTGTGATGTAGTCGGTAGGCCCAACAGCTTCACGACCTCTGCTGAAATAAAGTTCTTTTGGCTGCCACTGTCGACAATGAATTGTAGCGGCGAACCCTTCACCCACATCTGTGAGTGGAAAAGGTGTTCCCCCTCCTCTGGCTCTTCGGGCTCATTCTTCTGGATCTTTGCAATAGCAACAATGGCGTTGGGATCCGCATCAATGATTTGCTTCCCTTTACCATTCCCCTTGTCGGGTTCTGGCTCAGGGTCGGAACATGCATCTGATTCGGAAGCCTTCAACTCGGCCACCAGCGACTGCTTAGTCCGACACTCACTTGTGTTATGAGTGGGACTCTTGTGGAACTCACACCACTTTCCTGTGTCCTTCTTCAGCTTCATGGTGTTGTTCTTTTCTTGTAGCTTTGATGGGTTGTCTTGGGTCACCCCGCCTTGGCTTTGTCCTTTGGTCTTTTGATTCACAGATCCAAAGTATCGCTTCTTCTGTTTTAACTTTTGCTCGATTTTGACAACATATCGATATGTTGTACCGAGTGAAGAGATGTTCAAGAATTCCATCTCTTCCTAGATGTATCTGTGCAGGCAGCTGTGGTATTTGAGCACCAGATGCAACTCAGAATCTTTGATACCCAACTGTGTGCGAAGGGTATGAAAAATGTTTGTGAACTCTGGCACATCTTGGTCTCGTCCCTACCGCAGTGTGGTCCATTTGATGTATTTGTCCTCATAGCTTTTGACAGGGTAGTACTGCTCCTTGATGGCATCCCGGAAGTCATTCCAAGTGGGTGCGGCTGAAAATAGTGAGCCTGTACTTTCATCCTTCTGCTCGCAGTAGGTTTCCCACCAGTCCTTGACGTGGGGGGCTGCTTTGAGAAGAGCGAAAACAATCTTTTCCCGACTTGAAATTCATGAACAGAGAAATACCCATCTAGCAGATTTAACCATTTATCTACGGCATCTGCGTCTATTTTACCCTCGAAGATGGGGATTTCAAAATTAACTTGTACCTTAAAGGGCGTGGCGTTTCCAGAGTCGCTGCTGGAAGCCGATGCGTCACCTCTAGGTACGCTGAAGGATCTGCGCGAAGCTATCCATCATCGCGTTCCTTTGCCGCTCGAGGGCTTCTTCGAGCAAGATTTTGATAGGATCTCCTGTCCCCTCGTCTTTCTTCTCATCTGCCATGGGAGGACGTCAGGATTTTCGAGGCTGGTCTTGCAAAGGTTTGACCAGTTCAAGCCCTAACTCCTTATATCCTAACCTCGTCGGGGACATGCAAAGAAAAACCAAGAAAAAGCAGACCGCTCTGATACCACTAATCTAGATCTTGGGAGGAGGCCCCCAAGATCTAAAATATTGAAATGGATCTTGGGATAAAGACCCCCAAGATCTGAAAACTTGAAATGGATCTTTGGGGGAGAGACCCCAAGATCTGAAAACTTGAATTGCCAGAAGAAAAAGAGGAGAATGCCCAATAAACAAAAACCACAAAGAAACTTTTTATTAAACCCAAGTGGAAATAAACCAGCTAGGGCAATGGTAGCTTATCTCTAAGAAGAGATGTGTGGCTACATGCCTCTGAACTGTAAAGACTACATTGTGGCGGACAATCTGTCCTTTTACAAAATGTGACTTGTTGCTTATAGTATTTTTCAGTTACAATACCACGGGTCAGTTCCATGGGTGAATGAATACCATGGGTGGATTTTACAATACCATGGGTGGATGCCATTTACAATACCATGGGTAAATTCCATGGGTGAATGAATACCATGGGTGG
>APFE030943018.1:34257-48456 GCA_000404065.3 Pinus taeda | reverse complement strand
TTTGGCATACGATCTTCGTTTGACGCGTATGATAGCTTGTTAGAAAGATCTATCCGAGAAATACCACTTTGGGAAGGGCAACATCGGTCCATGGAGCCATGTTTCCCCCGAATTTCCCAAAAAACGTCGTTTAGGGCCTCAAAACGGCTCCGGAAGTTCAGGACCCGAAAAAATTGCTAAAAATAGTAAATTGTGCTACAATTACAGAAACTGAAAAATTGAAAGAGACAGTTGCGGGGGTCCAAATGGGATAGGTGGGTGGCCACCAACATCCACCTGGATCAGATCCTGACATAAGGGCTCCTTTGCACCCATGACTGAATTTAGGTGAGGGATAGACAGAGGCGGTGGACTTCCCCTGCACAAAATATCACCATCCAAGCTCTTTTTTGGATTACCAGGCTGGGAACAAGGCAATATGGATTTTATATATGGTTTCATTTCACTTCTCAATTGATATTGTGCTTCGTTAGTTAATTGGGGATTCCTGACCCATCTTTGAAAATTATGGGATTTTTACCGCTATGTGTTTCTTCTTGGATGCCAGGGCCTTTATGCTCTTTTGGGGTTCTAGGGGTGTGGCCGAAGAAAGAAGAGACAAACCACCATATTTTTGGGTCACCCTGTTCCGATCCCTCATTGTTTTCTAGAACTTTCTATGTTACACTTCTAGTGGGTTGAGAGGATTCTACCTGTAATAATTATTACATTGAATTTAGGCAACATTAAATTCAAATAATTTAATTGGGATTTCTGGATCCTTTTCCAAAATTTTGTGCACTTTGTTGCTTTGGGGTTTCCTTTAAATATCAAGGTTTTTTTTATTCTGGTTGAGGCATTAGAATTATTGCTTGAGAGGAGAGAAACATATCTATTTCTCTATGGGATGCCCTCTCTACCCAAGATATTGTCTAGATGGTCATATGATTTATTTATATTGGATGAGGATATCCAACTATTCAACTTCTCTTGGGACCTCACCTTGCATCATATATCTACTTTCCTAAGTGAATCGTTATACAAGAGTGGTGGTTTTTTGGGTGGCCTAGAGAGTTTTGTCCCCTTAGCTTGCCCATAGCCACCCTATCTCCAGGACCTATTATTTCTTGTTGCAACTGAGAATGCCACGTCAATGCGATAGATTAAATTGGAGGTCGATGAACGAGGGAAGTATAGTAGGCACCACCTGGAGGATTCTAGACAAGGCAAAGTTATAGATCCCAACCCAACCAATGCACATGGTAATTTTGAGTTTGTTCATAATCTAGATAACTATGGCCACCAACTTATACATGCTATGATGCTTGTGGAACAACTTAGTAGAGACAAGCATGATGAAAGGCACACATTCATCTCTTTCATGAATGATATTCAAAGAAACTAATGGTATATGAAAGATAGATTGGCTAGTCTACAAAGGGGGCAATGGAATTTATAGGAGAAATTGGATTGATTCGAAGGTAGATTGACCCACATGGAGAAACATGTGCACTGCAAGTTCTGACCTCTACCTTCACCTAGTTTCAGGTTGTAGAATCCTACTCTGGTAACTTCTTTAGACTCGTAATGGTTCTTGGTTATGTACTGATATTGAAGGTCTCCTGGTTTTGTGCACTCTTTCAATTCTAGTTAGGTGAGCTTTTTTGGCAGTTTGTATTCTCTTTTGGAAACCATCTACTAGCTAATAAATTTGGTAAGAGTAAGGCTGGTATAATTTTGGAAAGTTGTAAGCATCAATGTAATCTTTCTGCATAAATGAAAAACTAAAAAGCCTTAATTCCAAAAAAAAACAAAAAACAAAATGTGAAGAAGATATTGTAGGTACTTTGATATTGTTTAATCTACTATGTATTATTAATGCATGGGTTACATGCATGTGGGTTTATTTTAAGATTATGGAGTATAGTTATGTATACATAAAATTGACTTGTGTGTGAGTTTATACGAGTATTATTAATTTGTTTATTTTAATTTAAAATGTAGACGATGTTATGGACATTTTCATTTAAATGAGAATATTTATAAATACATTCATTTAGAAGAGCTGAGAGTGAATAATATATTTACAAGTAGATAATTTGGTAACCCACGATGTAATCACAATGACTGCCACTATTAACTTACTCCTCACGATTTTCAATTTGTTCATATTTTTGCCACATAGGCTAACATGTATCCAGAGAATAAAACTCTAGTAGAGGGGGGAATTAAACTCACTAGCTACCACTTGAGTTATTGTCCTTTGACTACAAGTACATAATTTTAATCTAAATCAAATGTGAATAAATTATGGAGATTATGGAATTTATTCCATTTCATAATAATATATGTCCATATTGTTATTGATATGAGTAATTTGATAATTGAACAAATCCAATCTTCTTTTGACATAAATTATTTCTTTAATTTAGTAGGAATTTTGATGAAAATTATAGTTCCACCTTTTTTATGAGAACTTTTCCTTTAGAAGTTTTGACCAATTTTAAGATAACCTATATTACTACAATTTCCAAAAATGAGTGGATTAGTGCGATATTTTCCATACAAGAAAAAATAGACTCATTGGTAAAGTCAAGTTTTTCCAATTCTTAACTAGTTTTGTTATTAATATAGTTAATATTATGCCTTGGATGGGGCATCAATTTTTGAAGCGATGGATGATGCCACTTATAAAGGAGATCCCACACCATGAACTAAGGTGATGAAGCAACATATGGAGGGTGTCATCATAACTAGTTTAGGTGATATGGAGGTTGATCCAATCCATCAACTTGTAACTTTATGTCGGTGCCATCATCATTGTAATTCTCTCACAAACATCATAATTCACCATGATGGAACACAAGTTGGAGTATGAAGAAGAAGCAATGCATTGGGTTAGTTATGTTAAGTGTTGGATATTTTTGGAGGTTAGTTTCTATTGAGAGCATTGGTGGTTAGATGAGATGCCCTCTCCAATAATTCGAACTTTTTCCCTTGGCATGAATCATAATGATTTTGGGTTTGTTTAGGGAAGAAAGAGGAGGGGCATACAACCTAGAGGAATCCTACTAGCATAGTGACAACATACTCATTACAAGAAGAGGACAAGGGATGTGTTGGTTATTGTTGCTTCTTACCAGTACGTTGAGGCATCAATTAACCTCAAATTAACTGACTCGGGGACCCACCTTTTAAATTTTAAGAAAACATCATCAATTAGACTATGCTCCCCTGTCTTTGTTCTTTTTATGTTTATTTGTTGACTATGGATCATTGGCTAGGATTACATTGAGTGAATGCACATTTGATCCTATTTTATAATGCAATCATGATTGTTTGTAGTTGTTGCATTGTCAAGTTGTTTTGCCTTATATGTTTACTCTTCTTCCATTTGTTGCATTTCATGCACCTTAGTATTTATTATTGTACCTCGTGTATTTACTTGGCTCTAATATTCATGAAATTTTTATGCAACCTTGTCTAGGGTTATTGAAGTTGTACTACATCATTCACTAACTCACAACATAGTTTCGGGAAAGATTGACAATTTCTCAAAGTTCTAGGTATGAGGTGTATTGTGGGCCAAGGAACCTTTTCCAAGATTAAAATCAATTAAGTGCCTATAAATATTCCTAATGTTAGTTCACACATTGAAATCATGTATAACAAAGATTTGAGATTAATAAATCGAACTTAAATGTAACAAAGCACCATCCGAAGTAGGACTTAAGATTTTGATTAAATATATCATTGCACACATTTTTGGGTACAAAATAAAATTATATTTTTTCCTCATAAAATGTTGGTTATATGTCTCAAGGAATTGTGAACTCAATGCAATTGGTAGAATTTCATTCTAATGCCTGTAAGTATAAAAACACACATGTGTGCTTTCTCATTGATAAAGTAGTTTGAACTTCATAGATTATGAAACTTGCTATGAAATTAGCTTTGAAATAGGTTCTGTGACTACTCATTTAAAGGTCCTACTTGTCCTTGATGGTCTACAACAAAATGGTTTTTTAATCAAAGATATCATGAGGAAGTTATTGGTTTATGAAGTTGGGAACTCAAGAACCATGCCTATGTCCCAAGTTAATTAAATTTTATCATTTGAATTTTTCTAATTCAAATTAGGATTTTCCTTGTTTTAGGGTTTATGGTTTTCATTTTCATGTGAAAACAGTCTCCACTTTTGCTTTATGAGGTTCCATATTGTATTTTTTACATTTACTTTCGTCAAGTTAAAAGGGGTCTTCTTATTAGTCCCCATCAAAGGCCAATAATATAGTGATCGATCACCTTTGAATTCCTATTAATTTTTTGTTTGACCATATATTTTTTCAATAATTAATGTTTGAGATAGAAAACACAATTAATATAATAATAATAAAACTATTCTTCCAAATCTCATTGGAGAGTAAGATTGAAGTCTTGAACTCTTACTACAAACTTTGCTCCTCATATGTAATTTTTCCATGAAAATCCTAACCCAAGGTTTCAATTTTAATACGTCTTGTTGCATCCAATACAAGTATTAATACTTGTTTGTTTCATGTTGGATATCTTGAGTTATTTCTTGAAATCAAACATTAATTAAATGGTCTACTAAGCATTTTATTTGCATCACAATTCACCACAACTACACAACCTTCTCATTACATGCTTCCTTCTTTCTCAACCCACTTCCTAAACCACCTTCACTACTTTATTCGCCCATACAATGTTCCCAACATCAACCACCTTCTTCAATCATGACTTGCAAGGTGAAAGTTTCTTTCCATGAATTGAATGAGTTTCACACAAACCATCATAACTTCCATTTATATTTGTATATAGTGATCAAGGCCCAATACCAATAGGTTTCCCATAACCAGTAGTAGCTCCGCCAACAACATCTATAGCAACATTAGTATAGATTAAACAAGGACATGTGCATAACGAGCTGGTCTGGTAATGCTAGTTTCATGTTAGTTCCTTTATATGATTTCAATATCATTAGGGTGGGGATTTTCATTTCTACCTAAACGAAAAAATGAGAGATTAACTCGGACTTTTATCTATCTAGATAGAAATATAAGAAAGGAGAAACAATACAGAAAACATTGGAGTATTCTTTGTTCAATGAAACTTATAGACATAAAGAATTTGGTTGAGAAGCCACTCATTTCTATGATATTACCATGACACTCAATATGTTGATCATAATATTTATGTAGGCATTTTGGATCATTCAAATCTATGTTTTCTACCTCTAGTTTTCTATGATCTTTTACAAAAGGAAATTTGGAAACTTGTTCTTTTTTACCATCTACTCATAATTTAAAATTTATCACTCTTATAGTGGCATTTCATACAAATCCTTATTTTATCTTCCACCTTCCTTTATTTGATGTTGTTTTGATAATAATAAAAAAATGCACATAGTGTTGATGCATTTTCTAAGTTTTGACCACCATTTCCGCCTTTACTCTCTTTATCTTTGTGTAATTGCTCACCACTTATTAATTTCAAACCAGTTTGTGCTTCACACAAAATCAATAAGTTACCATCTTTGGGCTTTGGTTCTATCTCCTTGAGATAATCACCATGCTCAACTACAAACTTAAGACATGCATCTTCTTCGAAAAGTGCAAAAGTAAATTAAAAGACAAAGAAAAAGTCATCATCATCCCATGATATAGTTAAATTGTTAAAAGTGGGAGGAGTATTTTGGCATAAAACAAAATGCTCAAATATTCAAATACTTTAAATGACTATACATTTGTAGGTATTAAAATGTACAATAAATTATTAGCCTTTCACAATAAAACAATACTGGTTTTGTACTAAAAATAATACATAAGCAAAAAACTAAAATTACCATCTTATTGGAAATATTGCGAGCACCTCCTATGACTCATCAATATGATTTTAAAAGAGATCCAACTTCCTTTTGTGAATTCAAATTAAGGCAAAGGTGTTGGTTGCAACAACAATAAAGTTTGCCACACGAGACACCTTCGAAACACTTAATAAGAATATTTTCATTTTGAGCAATGTATTTGGATATATTTTTTGTTCAAGGATGATGGTAACCAGAACAATATAACTAGCAATTTCCCCTGAAGGAGCAAAGATACACCGAAGGAATAGAAGATTTATGTCTGCCTAACCCAACCTTGTAGAGAGACACCTTTGATGTAATTATGTTGCTTACTTTGGGTAAATACATTAAGGAAATAAGGAACGGTTTTAGTTAATGAGTTGTTGAGTCAAGCTTTCTTGGGTGTAGAGTCAAGAAATCAACACCAAGAAGTCAACTAAAAAATCAAGAAAAGAGGAATTCACTCCATAGTTTTGTAATGTAAGCCCTTTGATATGACTTGCCAAATTTTTGGCGCCCAACTTGACAGACATTTAGGTTCTTTGAAATCGATCGTCAGATGTCAGAATGTTTTGGTCCACTACAATTAATTAGATTAAATATTTCAATCAGAAAATTGAAAAATGAAAAAATATCCATCTAATTACAAAACATCATTTTTTCTTCCAAAAGCAATAGAAGCCATAATTCAACACTCTTGTCATAGAGGGATCAAGGGATCGATTTGTTGACCAGACTTGAACCACATCGGCACAAGGAATTCACCAAATGCTAAAAAACTGCCTAAAAAAATTCAAACATTAAAGGAGTTAAAGGGTTGGAATCCATGGGTAGTGACGATGAGGGATAAGAAAATCTGAGCTCCCACTAGGAATGGGATCCAAAAATAGTTTCTTGCCTACTGGAAAACTATACCGACAAATGTTCTCGAGGCAAAGGCTACCTGGAGATGAAATACTGGGAATCAATCAATTATGTTAACATATAGTACAAGGGTAAGTAACAATGGTAGATACAAGTACTTATGGTAGGTGAAACTCACCATGCTCTTGTCGTTTTCGCCTTGGCTCGACGGAGGTGCCATGTACGAGCTCTCTGACCATTTATTCCACGTGGTGATCTCAATAAGAGGTGGGATGAGGCTTATGATATGTTTCCATCAGGTGAGCTAGAGGCATGGGCCTTGGTTATTTCCTTTCATTTGGAAATTGCAATAGTTTTCGTCAGAATTCATGGATGTCAAGAAGAAAAAACTATCGGTCTAGATGTTCTTGAAGAACCAAGGGTTGGGGGTGGACATGTACACCTTACCCTTCTTGTTATAGTCTGGTTGATAGGTTTTATCCTTGTCGTCCGAGGTCATTTGGAGAGCTAAGTCATAGTAAGGCCAGGGTAGGTGTTCCACGCCATGAGAATGTTTATGATGTCATTGAGTTGGTTAAGTTTTCCACGCATGTCTCTCAAAGCTCTCTAGGCCATTTCCTCCATTTCTATCTCAATGGGGGCACTTGAATCGACACGATCTTTCCTTCAATAATTTGAATAGGTATATTCCTTTTTCCTTGAATAACCTCATGCATGTCACTAGCCTCTTCTTGCATAACAATTCACTAAGTGGAATCATACCCAATCTCAACATCCTGAAGTTTATTGCCTTCAACGTGGCCAAAAATTACTGTGCAGGAGACAAAACACAATAAAATGGGACATATGCATGAAAAATTATGTTCACACTTAGTCTCATCATAACAAAGAAGCGAAAAATGATTTTTGACACGTATTTGATCTCCCTCCTAGAGATGGAAGTGATATTCACCCTCTTGGGATCGTAATGGGAGTGTAGATAGTAAGGAATGTATTCTTCCACTCTCAACTCCATCTGAAAACATGCCCAAGAAGCAATGTCTAAAGTTTGAGTTTATTTTGGCTACTAATATGCTTCCATCATGTAACGCACTGGTAGTGGAATGATACATTCTTGCGATTTTATTAGGATCCAGAATTGTAAATGTGTTTCCCATTGCTTCTACGGAAGTATAAATGAACATACTAAATGCTAGTAGCAGTGCCATTTTTGACAACATTGATTATGAGAATCGGGGTAGTGGGGAGTATAAGCATGTCACTCATGGCTCTAGGATCAACCATGTCCTCCATCTGAAACTATAGATTTTGAGATGTGATTTCCATTCTCTCGTAGCTCCTCAATGCGTCCATGAATGTTTAGTTCATTCCATCCTTCTTGAAATCTCCATCTAGGGCTCCTCCACAAATGAGAATATCCACCTTTTGGAAACTATTAATGGACTCGAGCAACAACATGACGGAAGAACCAAACAATGTATAGTTACGAGTGTCACCTTTGGGCATGTTGGGGAACATTTTGACATCCTATTTTTTGTTGTAGTTGAAGAGGAAAAAATCCTTGTTGGTGAAGAAAAAGATATTATCGTCGGATGAGAGATGCAAAAGAAGATATAGATTTTTCTCCTCGCCCACCATGTTGGTTTTCAATAGTAGTGGAAGTTGGAACGCCCTGTCCAAAGGAGTCTTCAGAATGATGTTAGGTCCCTATAATACTAATGTAGCCCCTTATTGTTATTTTTAGTGAAACCCCCTTATTGTTATTGTTACGCTCATGTAGTCCTCATATTGTTATCATTTTTCCCCATAGAATCCCACTATTGTTATTGTTGTGCCTTACATTATTATTGTTATGTATGCTCTAATTATATTGTGACCCCTTAGACTCCTATATATAGAACGGAGGTCTTTTCATTTGTATCATCCAAGAATTGTTCATTTATTTGAAGTAAAGGAGATTACCCCCTTGAAGAGGTTATTTCTCAAGTCGTTGATCTATCTTTTCTCTCTTCTATGAGTTGGTTGCATAACATTTGGTATCAAAGCTTTGGATTTTAGGGTTTCACTACTTCAAACAGGCCATATTGGTATTTTCGGTATAAATTTTTTTCTATGAAGCTTTAGAATCTGAAATTTATAACACATAGAGACGAAATCATGGTGAGGTATTTGTAAAAATTTCATAGATTTGTTCGCTACAATTTTAGAGATATTATCAGAGGAAGTTTTGGTTTTTGCAAACTCCAGAATTCCATCTCAAAAAGGTGACATGGAAAATCATCATAACTTTATCTGAAAGCATTGGATTTTAATTTTGTAAAAGGTTACTGAAATTGCACGGACTCTAGTTTCTTGTGTATCGTTTTTAGGGCCGGTGGTTGAAATTGTTACACGTGGTACTCCGTACAAGTTCTCTCTACTGAACAAGTCTAGAATCAAGACATCGTGGGAGATTGAGCATAACTCTTTCTTGAAGAATCCAATCTCGGTATGACTTGTGGGGTTGGAAACAAAACTCATAGGGCTACCACAAGACTAAATTTAAGACTTGGAGATCTGAAATTACATAGCTACAATAGATTCAATATCAAGCTCCTAGAAATCAAGAAAAATGTGTGTATTCTTTTAAAGATTTGCATAAGTATTGCTTGAAAAATTAGTTTGAAGTGATTCAAGGGGCATAGTAAAACATAAATATCATTGTTTGATTCCAAAATTACTCTAAGCAAGAAAATGGAAACACCTACTAAGCAACTAGAAATCTCTACTATGACGCATGAAGAAGAGGAAGTTATATCAAAATTAGGAGACCAAGGGCAACAAATTTCACTCTTGCAAAGAGTAACTAAAAATGAAATGGAAGCTAGGATGGATGGTTTGAAGAATGGTTTAAAATCAGACATGGAAGGTTTGAAGGATGGCTTAAAAGTAGACATGGAATGTTCGAAGGATGGTTTAAAACAAGACATGGAAGGTTTGAAGGAAGGTTTGACAACGTTGCTACAAGAAATGCTTCCTAATAGAGAAAATATATTAGATGAAACTCATGATGAGAACAAAAGAAATGTTAATCATGATTTCATAAACTCTAATGTTCGATTGAAGACCCACCATATTCCAAAAATAGATAAGAGGAAGTTTGATGGTAAGGATCCGGTAACATGGATAGTACAGATGGAGCAATATTTTAATCTCCATAATGTGCAACACACACAAAAGGTATGCATTGCAACTTTACATTTAGAATCCAATCAGTTTATATGGTATATATGGCTTTTTTCTGATAAACCACTTGTAACTTGGTCAATTTTTACAGAGGAAATGATAGCACATTATGAGGATACAAAGAGAAACACCTTCTTTAGTCAATTGATAAATCTCAAACAAAAGGGTTCAATGGCGGAGCACATTGAGGACTTCCAAAAATTGAATATAAGGGTAAATGATATTCCAAATGAGCATAGGATTGATGTCTTCATAGGGAATTTAAAGGACAACATCCAATATGAGGTTCACCTTTGGGAACTTGATTCATTGGAGAAGGCATTCAAAGTGGAAAGAAAATTTGAAATAAAAAACATGGCAACAAGGAAGTCTACCACTCACAACTATAAAGATGGAAGTGTTGCTGCTCCTAGCCTTCCACAACCTACAAGGTTGACATTAGAACAATTGGAAGGAAAAAGAGCAAAATGGCTTTGTTATAGTTGTGATAGCAAATACACTAAAGGTCATATGTGTGCTGAGAAAAAATTATTCTACATAGATTTTGAAGATGAGGAAGAAAAGGAAGAAGAAACGTCAAAAGAAGAGGATATACACTAGGAACCAACCCTAGAGAAAGAAGAAATGAATCCGACCATATCTTGTAATGCATTGGCATTAATTACCACTCCTCAAACTCTCAAGATAGAAGGACATATCAAGAAGAAAAATATAATAGTGTTGATTGATTCCAGTAGTACCCATAATTTTATTCATTGTAAGATAGCCAAGGAATTGAATTGCTTCCCATATCCAACACCAAAGTGTCAAGTGATGGTTGGAAATGGGGGAACTATAAATTGTTCTAGAAAGTGCCATAATATCATGCTAACCATGGGGGAATATATATTGAATACTTCAATGCTTTCCATTCCAATGGGTGGTGTTGATGTTGTACTAGGAGTCCAATGGTTACAATCTTTGGCTACGATAGCTTTTGATTTTCAAGAACTTTTATTGATTTTTTTGGGAAGGAAAGGAATTTGAATTAAGGGGTATCGTAGGGAAACCGGGAAATATAATAAGCTCTAATGGCATGACAAATCTTCCTAAGAAATAACAACAGGGCATAATTGTACAATTATGCTCACTAGAGGTTCAAACATTGAAATCATCTATTTCTCAAAATCTCCAAAAAGTCTTGGACAATCATTCCAAGGTATTTGAGACTCCCAAAGGCCTCCCACCTATTTTTTATCATGATCATCCTATTCATTTGATTCCAGGAAGTGTTCCTCCAAACATCAGGCCTTATAGATATCCCTATGCCCAAAAGAGTGAAATTGAATGTATGGTTGCAAAAATGGTAGAGACCGGTATAATTCAACCTAGTCAAAGTTCTTTATCAGTATTGGTGCACAAGAAGGATGGGTCATGGTGCATGTGTCCAAATTATAGGGAGCTCAACAAGCTCACTATTAAAGATAAATTTCCCATTCTTGTCATTGATGAATTGTTGGATGAATTACATGGAGAATTTTTCTTCACCAAGTTGGATCTTTGTTCAAGGTATCATCAAATTAGAATGAAGACTAAAGACATTCCAAAAACAACATTTAGAACTCATTAGGGTCATTATGAATTTTCTGTCATGCCTTTTGGTCTTACGAATGCACCTTCTACATTTCAAGGTTTGATGAATTACATTTTCAAACCCTTCCTTAGAAAATGTGTGTTAGTATTTTTTGATGATATATTAATTTACAACAAGTCTTGGAAGGATCATGTTCAACATGTTGAGAGGGTGCTCAAAATATTGGAGGAGAAACAATTACATGCATAAACCTCCAAATGTTTCTTTGGAGTACAAGAGGTTGAATATCTGGGTCATATTGTATCTTATGAGGATGTTAAGGTAGACCCTAACAAAATTAAAGCCATTAAAGAAATGAAAATCCCCACAACCATAAAGCATCTTCAAGGATTTCTCAGGTTGACAAGGTATTATAGCAAATTTGTTAAGAATTATGGGAGAATAACAACACCGATATTCGCTATGCCAGACTGCAAAAAATCCTTTATTATGGAATGTGATGCCTCAGGAAATGGAATTGGTGTTGTTTTAATGCAAGAAGGAAGACCCATTGCTTTTGAAATTTGTCCAATCAAAGGAAAGTATTTACAAAAACCTATCTATGAGAAGGAAATGTTGGCAATGCTACATGTGTTGAAAAATGGCAACAAGAAATGCTAAAAATAGAAGTGTTAAAAATAGTAGTTTGCGTACCAGTGCTAGATTGGGCAACAGGGAATGAAAAATGGAAGTGCTAAAAATAGCATTCTATTTTTAGCAGTTCAGGATGGATTCCTATTTTAGCCAGTCCCTGGACTAAAAATAGGAAGTAAAATTCGAATTTGAACTTAACAACTGTTTGAAAATAAATTAATTAATTCTCCATGAGTTAATTAGTTGTGAAAAATCAAACATGAAGTCTATGTGAGGACATGCAACAGTTTCTCTATTAATTGAGGAATTTACCCATCAGTTAAAGAGATAAGGATGAGTTCTAATTTGAGTAGTAATTAGTTGGCTCAGTTAACTGAGTCAAGTCCAGTCATAATTGATTTAAACAGTTTGTTTAAATTAAGTAAGTTCAGTTAGTTAATGCATGCTAGTATATAACTGCTACACTTCAGATAACTGAAGATTCTCTCATGAATAACTCATGCATGTCAGTTCAAACAGAGACCCAGTTGAGTTCAAAGAATGGACAGTGTACTATCAGTTGGATGAATGTTTTTCCTATAAGGGAAGCTCATCCATGATGAGGATCTATCTCCTTCAGGACTGCGTAGTTGGATCAAAGGTTAGTGAGTGTGTGAATTGGCCAATTCACACAAGTGGTTGCACTGGACCCCAATCAGAATTGCGCAAAGAAATAGGAGGCTTGGAGGGTAGACCAAAGGTTAGATAGAGGCCTTTGACTGTCTATGAGCAGCAGGGGTATTGCAAAGGGAGTAGGATAGCTTTTGAGTTGATTCTTTTTGTAATACTGGTTATATTTCCACTTATATGATAATACAGAGTTGGGGTTTTAGGCTGAGGCTTTCCCCAGGTAAATTCATCTGTGTTATGTGTGACTGATTCCTTCTTATCAGTTATATGTGTTCTTATTGATGTTGCTCATGTTTGATTAAGCTTTGGCTAAATTGTTTGTAGAAGTAGATCAAGTATTTTGCTTTAGTCTATTGCATTATCAGGTGATCTACAGGTGGGAAATTTCTACAACATGCACTGAAGCAATGGCAACCTTACCTAATGGGAAGACACTTCAAGGTAAAAAAGTATCATGATAGTATTAAATTCTTTCTGGAACAAAGATTATCTTTAGAAGAGAAACAAAAATGGGTGACAAAGATGTTGGGTTATTGATCCAAGTTTATATTCAGACATAGTGGCATGGGAAAAGCTTAAAATTACAGGTGGTGGAAAGGCGATGAAATTGACATCAGGTCAAAGTGTTCGTCACCCTGATTCCAATGGTGCGAACAACACTCCAATTGGAGTCTGAATGAAGAAGATAGAAGCAGTATGTTAGCACTCAAATCTACCGTAGGCTGAAATAAGGTGAGACTCAAGGCCACATCAAACCATGCTCAGCCTCATAGCTAGCCCTACGAGGACAGGAGAGGGCTCTCTCCGCGTCAAACTCAGAAAAAGATAATCAAAGAGGCTCGAGATGACCGAATTGATGACTAATTTTAGGCTAGGTATGAAGTACAAAGAGTTTAGAATTGATTTTTAAAGATTTTGTTGAATTCAAGGGAAGGGCAATTTTGGATGCGGGGATGAGGCACAGCTTTTGCAAAGGTCTACTTGGGGCAAGATAGGCGATTATATTGATGCCTTAAAGCAAGTGATATGGGTAGATCAGACTGGTGAGGAGCTAAGGAGAGCAAGGGAGTCTCAAGGATTCTCCTTAAACTGAAGAAAACATAAAAGATTAAACAAATTTAAAGGTAGAGCATAGCAATTTCATGGATTCTACCTTAACACTTCGTTTTTTTAATTACAGAAGATTCAATAGAGAAAATGATACACATACACAACTTACAAGTACTGAGAGAAACACACCATCAACACATAAAGCCAAATGATTCCCAAATAGTGCTGCAAAACCCTGGTCTTTCCTTTGCCAAAATGCAGATAAGATATGTACAATATAGTCTCAAGCTATTCCCAAGAGTCCAACCCTGAAAATGACTAAGAAAATACATAATAT
>APFE030943018.1:13493-26501 GCA_000404065.3 Pinus taeda | reverse complement strand
GGTTATATTGTGACTCCTTAGACTCTTATATATAGAAATGAGGTTTTGTCATTTGAATCATCCAAGAATTGTTCATTTCTGTAATGTAAAGGAGGTTGCCCCCTCAAAGAGGCTAAATTCTAAGGCGTTGATCTATCTTTTTCTTGAGCTGGTTTCATAATAGCATCCCTGCCATACACAATAACCCAAACACCTTTCTTGTATCACCCACCCAGTTTTGCCTTGCACCAAGTCATGGAAACACTTTTGTTGCCCAATATGGCTCGCGCAATCCCTGTTTTGTATGTGGCGACTGTTGAGAAATCTAGGGCATTAGGATTAAGCGATTTCTCTTGTAATGATAATTGCTTGTGAATGCTTTTTACTTCTTTTGATTAGGTTCTTCTCTTGACTTAGATAATTATAGTGTTCCTCTTCATCAAACAAATACCAAATCATAAACAATAAGGAGATCACAAACACAAGATGTAGGTGATCAGCCAGGCAAAAAACCTCTCCAACTTGAGAGGAAAACCCATACAAATTCTTCTTCTAATATAATATTCAAGTGACGAATTCCAAGACCAAGACCCTTCACTTACCAACCACTCCAAGATCAAGTCACAAGGCTTCTATAATCGACTTGATCTTTCTTGAGTCAACATTAGTCAAACTACTTGCTTTCCTTTGGATTTGGCTACCCTTCAAATTTTGACCTCTTGTTTTAGACCTCCAACCCTCAGCCTCTTCAGAAACCCTAGTTGCAGCACGTGTGAGGGATTTTCACCTTCTTTTGCACCTTGATTCCCTTCGCTTGGATAGAATGACGTCATTATGTGATTTGGCTTGAGAACTAGCTTGTTTTTCTCCTTAATTCGACCTCCAAGACAACAATGATAACTTCAGCTTCTTCTGTAGCAGATGGCACTCCTTTTTCTTCAAACATGTTGAGGTATTTTGTCTTAAATAAACCCAAAATACTTCGGCTTCCTTTCCTCCTTCCTTCACTAGATGAGATGTTTTTATTTCTCCTTTCTTTGCACTGCTTCCTTATATTTTAGATGCTTGGTCGATGATCTCATAAGTGAGATTGAGCTTCTTCTACATATTGTGATATTGTCCTTAAAATAGGCCGACTTGTGTAATGGAGTAGGCTGACATGCTATCTAGAATGGTTTCTAGATCCTTTGGAAGGATAACTCGAACAAATTCTTGGCACAAGGTCTTGGAGGGTTAATGACTCAAACAACTTCTTTTTTTACAATGTGTAACATGCCCAAATGGGCCTTCAATACATGACATTGACTCAATAGAATTTATGACTTGATGACCAAACCTAATATCTCACAATGAGAGCTTTAACTATAAAATAAAATTCCTTGAGAATGAAACCCATGACTCAAGCATAACATGAATAATTTTATTTCTCTTCTTTACATGAATAACATAAAATCATGATTACACACATCATTATGAAGATCAAACCTAGTTACATATTTGAACACTCCCTCTTAACTAGGGAGGTATTTATAATCTACAAAAGGTACTTGGACATTCTCAATCTGAAGAATTCTCAGAAGAAGAGTCATATTGGTAACCCATTTGTATAGCATCATATCATCCAACATTGTCACATAGTAAGGCCTTGACTAACAACTCTATCTCTCCATAAGATCAAAGCACAATGTTGGCGAGACCAATGATTTATAGACACCCTCATCATTGTCTCTCTCGGAACATACCCCACCTGGGTTCTCTCAGATTATGTTCCAATAGGACTATTCTTATCTTGGATTCCTAGTCCTTAAAGAATATTGGTCCTCTACGACTACTTTTATCTTGGATGCCCTACCACATCCTCAGAGTATTGGATGCCATATGCTTACCCAATTTTCCATTCTATCTTCCCAGGTGAAGACAAGAATGATGTGTATATCTCTCTTCATGGCCTTCACTAAGACTTACTGTTGTTAGTCTTGGTCTATTGCATGAAACATGAAGTAGAGAACCATATTTGTCACTCCCTCTTAACCAAGGATGACCAACCCATTCCATAAAAGGAATGTACTCAATCTCCACCTTAAATAGGGACTTGACCAAGCTCCCTCTTGATCAGGGACTTGCCTCCAGCAGCTCTTTAAGTGGAGATCATGGGATAACTAGTTGCTTGTAGAACTCCTTCCTTTGATGTCATGAATTTCTTCTTTGTCAGAGAGTCTACATATTTTGGGACTTCTTCGTAGGGAAAAAATCATCCATCACTTTCATCCATGAGTCATGTCAGCCATGCCATCATTCCTTTCATTGGAAAGTGATCCATTAGTCCATATATGGCCTTCCTTCATGCCTTGTTGCCTTCTTTGTGCCACATTTCCTTGAGGATATTTCATCCTGCTATATGGCCATCAGTTGTAGAAGACTTCCATAGTTTCTTCTCTTGGCAGCCCTGCATAAGCCCATTCAGACATTTGTTCAAAAATAAGAAATGAACATTAAATCAAATTATACCTTTGTGATGATATTTCATCATGACATCTTCCAATTTGCATTAGCATCCTACATACATATTCAATCAGCTCTAAAAGATATATAATGTCAAGGGTCTCTTTCTTTTTCAAATTTCATCAAGGTCTTCATATCTTTCATGGAGATATCATAGTCAAATCTTCCAGTCCTTGGATGTTGATTGCCCTCTTCATAGTTGCAAATTTCATCATCCCTTCCTTTTTGTCTTCACACATTTATTTTCCAGGAACTTCTAATCAGAGTTCCTAATTATTGTCAACCACCTCATATTTCATATGAGAACATATTATGTTGATTTCATCTGGTCAATGTGTGACCCATGCCTACTTGCATTCTTTCAAAGGAGGTGATCCTTTCTTTTGATCATGCTCTCGAGATAGAGAATTTATCCATGTTACCTGCAACTATATGACATGACTCTACTTTATCAAATACAAGCATACATACCTCATTTTCCTTTAGGTCATCTAGACTTCCTTAAACAACTTCCTTGATTGAATGAACTTTAATTCCTTAATTTGCTTCACTTCTTTTGACATCATCCCATGAATTCCCACAAGTTGGAATTCTTGATGAAACACTTGCTTCCTTTTAATCAGTGAACCTTCCAATGAAGATTCCAATAGAGGATCTTAAATATCCTCATTCAACAAATGTTTCCTTTTGACTAATGTATGATTTTCTCTGTATTAGATGACTTTTCCCTTTTCTCATAAGTACCACTTATGCTTCTAATGAGGTTACCAAGAGCTATATCCTTCCATAGGTGACTGCCATAGACTTTTATTTTAGATATATTTCTTGCTTCTCTATGATGATGTCATGAGATCTTTCTTTCAAAGCTTTTATGGTTCCATGATGCATCCTATCATACTCCTTAGTGACTCATGATGGCCATATCTTACAACAAAAAACTCGTAAAACATAAAGTTGAAAAGAACTAGGTGAGGAAGACTATCTCAATCATAGTAGAGATCTTTTACTTCCTCTTTCTTGGATTTCTTCTTTTCAGCTTCCTCCACTTCTTCGATGATATGGGATTCTTCTCTTCCCCTTTTGTTATTGTCCTTCTTGAGCTTGGGACAATCTCTCTTAACATTAAACCTTAGCCATATTCTTCTTCTTTTTCTGAGGACCAAATTTCCCAAATTTTACTTTTCTTTTTTTCATTGTAGGATTTTTTTTTTCTTTTATCATTTGATCCTACATTGGTTTTTGCCTTCAACCTCATTTCTTCAATATTTCATAGTGACCATAGATCCTTGAATGGATTAGCTTCCTTCTTCCCATAAATGCTTCATGTGAAGTTACTCCATTCCTCTGGTAGTGAATTTAATACTACAGTGGTCATTTCTTTGTCAGACATTATTTCTCCTAGATCTTGAAGTTAGTCCCTTATTTCATATATTCTGATAAAGTATGAGGTTATTCCTTATTTTTTTTATATCCTTATCTTGTAGAGTTCTTGCCTTAATGAGATACTTCTCCTGCAATACTTACGGAAAAAAAAACTCTACCATTTTTTTCATATATTGTTTTTGAAGTTTCAAGTTTAGATCCAAGGGAATGGAGGGATCCTTGATGGATTCTATGAGAATCCTTTAAGCCCTTACTTCCCCTTTCATATATCTTATAAGTTCTTGAGCATCTTATTTTGGAGGTTTGGTGATTGAACCCTTAACATGTTCCATGACCTCATTTTCAATGAGATTCAGATCTATCCTCTTCTTCCATGTAAGAAAGTTTGAAGCCCCAACTAACTTGTTTCTTTCCTTAGAAAAAGACATTTTGAAAGATTCAGATGTAGATATCAATATACTTACTTATGAAGATGTTTCTTCCACTTTTTGCTTCCTTGAATTTGATGCTGATATAGATAATAGAAAAATTCTCCTTGATGAAGATAGTTTTCTTCAGGAGTGATCCTTGGCTCCAAAGAGAGGGAGATCACCTTAGAACTTTTGATGATGATGATAACGTCCTTGTTGATGATGATGCCAACATCCTTGATCTTGCTTCTCTTGGGTGAGTAGACTTCAAGTTACTTTGATTTGTATATCTTTTTAACTTCAATAGGGGTAGGGTCTTTGTGGTCCTTTTTCTTTGATGATGACTTGAGCGAGGATCCCAAGACTTCTTATGGTGTCGACTTCTTCGATCTAGAGTTTTGACGATTCCTTGTATATCTTGACTTCAAGATGATTTTAGGATAAGATGATATTTTAGATCTTCTTTGATGCCCTTCTATAGTTTTGATTCTTGAATGGTTGAGTGCCTATTGATGAGTTTCCCTTGATTTGTTGCCTTAGCTCTGATACCGCATTGAGAAATCTAGGGAATTAAGATTAAGTGTTTTCTCTTGTAATGATCACTACTTGTGAATTCTTTTTATTTCTTTAGATTAGGTTCTTCTCGACTTACATTATTATAGTGTTCCTCTTCATTAAACAACTACCAAATCATAAACAATAAAGAGACAAGAGACACAAGATGTAGGTGATTAACCAGGGGAAAAAACCTCTCAAACTTGAGAGGAAAACCCAAACAAATTCTTCTTCTTATAGAATATTCAAGTGATGAATTCCAAGACCAAGACCAAGACCCTTGACTTACTAACCACTCCAAGATCAAGTCACAAGGCTTATATAATCAACTAGTCAAACTGCTTGCTTTACTTTGGATCTCGGCTACCCTTCAGATTTCAACCTCTTGTTTCAAACCTGCAACCCTCGGCCTCTTCAAAAACCCTAGTTGCAACATGTGTGATGGATTTTCACCTTCTTTTGCACCTTAATTCCCTTTGCTTGGATAGTATGACTTCCTTCTGCAATTTAGCTTGAGAACTAGCTTGTTTTTCTCCTTGATTCGTCCCCTAAGACAACAATCATAACTTTGACTTCTTCTGCAACATATGGCACTCCTTTTTCTTCGCATGTGTGGAGGTATTTTGTCCTAAACATACCCAAAATACTTCGTCTTCCTTGGAAGTATGGTATGTTTTTAGTTCTCCCTTCTTCGCACTTCTTCTTATATTTCAGATTCTTGATCGATGATCTCATAAGTGAGGACAAGCTCCTTCTATATATAGTGATATTCTCCTTGTCATATGCCGACTCGTGTAATGGAGTAGGTTGACATGCTCTTTAGAATGGTTTTTAGCTCCTTTGTAAGGCCAACTTGAACAAATGATTGGGACAAGGTCTTGGAGGGTTAATGACTCAAACAACTTCTCTTTTTACAATGTGTAACATGCCCAAATGGGTCTTCAATACATGACATTGAAAAAATAGACTTTATGACTTGATGACCAAACCTAATAGCTCACAATGGGAGCTTCAACTATAAGAATAAAATTCCTTGAGCATGAAACCCATGACTTAAGCATAACATAAATAATTTTATTTTTCTTCTTTACATCAATTACATAAAATCATGATTACACATGCCATTATGAAGACTGAACCTAGTTACATATTTCAATAGCGACACCAGCAGGGGCCGCCAATAAGGAGAAGCAGAAAGGTAAAAATGTTGAAACCCTAGCAAATTCCTCTTCTAGGGTACCTCCACCATGTGCGTTATGTAAGGTATCAAGGAAACCTACCAACCTGTGCCCCGATTTAGAAGAATTAAATTCCCTTCTTCATGCCCCTCAGGCACCAATGGCCCCACCTCCACCTCCAAGAGACAAGGCCACACCAACACATAATAAGGCATTACTTACCAACCGTCCATGTGATATATGCACATAGTACAAACACTACACACATCACTATCCAGAACTCCCTTTCTATCGAGACGCATTGGGAGCCTTTGCCCAAACTAATACTAGGACACCATCACTCCCCAACACCTCAGTGGAAAACAATGTGTCTCATACCATTTATTGTGTCTTTGAGGAAGAAGCTTCATGCTCATTTTCCCGTTGCACCCATTTCCCTTTAACCTCTCATCCTGTGTCAGTCTCTACTACAAGGAAGCAACTAGAATCAATGTCGCCTCAACCTATCCGCACATGCACATTATGTGATGAACTTGGACATTTGATTAACCAGTGTTACCATTTGTAGGGGCTTAAGAAGTGGTACTAGGTTCCTCAGGTTGTCCATAAGAACAAACCTAGGTGAAAATGTAATAGTTGTCGCATTTGCATACAAAATCATCATACTCGGCTTTTCCCACACCTCCCCCGATTTTTAGAGGCATGGATATATTTGTGACAACATGGCACTAGACCCTTGACCCCTTTTCAAGCCGATACTCAACCTCAAACCATTCAGCGGCATGTGCCTTCCACTAGCACCCCACTGAGACCATTGCCAATAGCTACTAGAGACGCTACAACATAGACTATATATCACATCAATACAAGTTTTCACGATGCAACTTGCTTGGATCCTAGGACATTGACACCTTCCCCCAACTACCCTCAGGCACCCACTAGGGCGATTCTCCCACCACTTGGTGTTGACAACACCCAACACCACATACGATTCATTTCCTCGTCCATAGGAACATTGATTCGTGTTGTTTTCTCATCGTTTTTTAGTGTCGAGACTGCTTTTCCATTGAGAAGGTTGCACTACCCAACAACGAATTTGCAGACCC
Source organism: Pinus taeda (assembly GCA_000404065.3). Taxonomy (NCBI): domain Eukaryota; kingdom Viridiplantae; phylum Streptophyta; class Pinopsida; order Pinales; family Pinaceae; genus Pinus; species Pinus taeda. Next base: position 19,388 of record APFE030943018.1, on the reverse strand, counting down.
ATTTAGTTTGTGCATTGTCAACATCATTGGGTTCTACGACAATGACCACTAAATCGTTTTCTTGCTTGGAAACCAACACCAATGGGTGCCAATCCTAGCCTCATGACCCCTCAAAACCTCTATCACCATTAGAAAATATTTATTATTCAGACGAAGATATTCTGGAGGCCATGATGAAACCATAATACCCTTGGGATGCCATGCATCATCGCTCTTTATATTTACCAAATTTTTTTTTCTCACATATTGAATAACCATGCCACAATATTTTCTCAGTAGAGACAAAAGACTTCTTCCCACCAAGGCAGTTAGATTGGTTCAAGAATCCCATCCCTACACCAGATGTGTTTGAAGAGGCAAACATGTCCAACATCTCACCTACCATCGAGATAGGCATATCCACCAAACCATGCATAATTGAATAAATATCATTGGAGGCAGCATGTTCTACCAAAGAAATTGCCTCCTACAATGCCTTGTTATAAGAATACAGGTACATTTTTGGATGGTCATATTCTGAGATGCTCAGTATCAGCCCTTTGATTATGGAACACCACATTGGCACTTGGCCAAATGCCCACCTAGTTAGGCAAAAGTATTGTTTTCTTTATCCTTCCAAAGAGGAATCCATTTGACAAGAGATCGATAAACTTCATAAGGTCGGTTTCATTCACGCCATCGCTTACACATCATGGGTTTCTAACCCTGAACCTATCATGAAAAAGCAAGGCACCATTCACATTTGTCTTGATTTATGGGATATTAACAGATAATGTCCTAAAGTCAACTATCCTACCTGCTTCATCGACCAAGTTATCGATGCATGTGTTGGACACGAAGCCTTGTCCTTTATGGATGGATTTTCCAGATATAACCAGATCCAAATTTGCCACACGGATCAATATAAAACAACCTTCACAATGCCATGGGGTACTTTTGCCCACTGCCTTATGCCTTTTGATCTTAAAAACTCTAGAGCCACTTTCCAATGGGCCATGAATTATACCTTTCACGATCTATCTCATCCCATCTTAGCATAAAAAGTGCTCAGACTATCTAGAAGATATTCGCTTGGTTTTCCAAAGGTGTCGACAGTAGAACCTCCGTTTGAACCCCCTCAAGTGTGTTTTTTGTGTTAACGCCAGAAGACTGTTGGGATTCATAGTCTCCCAACAAGGCATCAAAATTGACCCTCTGAAGGTTCAGGCAATTCGTGAGATCTCACCACCTGAAACTCTGAAGCGGTTACGAAGCTTACAAGGTAAGTCCAACTTCTTACGATGCTTTGTTTCCGACTACACCTCATGTGCACACGACTTCTTGTGTCTCTTATGTCAGGATGTCCCATTTCAATGGGATGAACGGGCCCAACAACCATTTGAGCTCTTAAAACACACATTTTCATAGGCCCCTTGCCACTTGACCATACCAAGGACTTCATCCTCTACCTCTCATCTTCGGATGTAGCCATCATTGGGGTATTAGTCCAAGAAGATACTAATAATAGGGAGCACGTCATTTACTATGTTAGCAAGAACCTCTCGAGGCCTGATTTGAAGTATGAGCTAGTAGAAAAAATAACCTTAACCCTCGTACATTCCAACTAGAAACTTCGACACTACATTCTACTAAGAACTACCACTGTCATAGCAAATATCCACCCATGCGATACTTTCTCACGCGTCGTATGATGAACCATAATCACACCTGATGGGTGGTTATCTTACTTGAATTTGATCTTCAGTTTTCCTCCCCTAAGAGAAAAAAAACTCTGATTCTTGTAGAGTTTCTAGTTGATCTCCCCTCGAAATCCCAAGGGTCCCCTGTCAATGATTATTTCATAAACGAACACTTATTCATTATATCCACACACGACCCCTGGTACGGTGACATACTCCTCTTCCTCCAAACTCTGAAGTTCAACCCTCAGCTCACTCGCAATGATTGTAGGTGCATTCACCACCAAGCCCCTCAATACCTCTTTATTGGAGACGTTTTCTATTGTAGAGGCATCGACACCATCCTCTGTCGATGCCTTTCCATCGATGAATTCGAACAAGTCTTAAATGACAGACATAGCGAAGCCTGTAGCGACCACCTCTCAAGGATGACCATTGCCTAAAAGATCCTCCATCTTGGATACTTCTAGCCCACTCTTTTCCACAACTGTATTCAAGTAGTCAAAAGGTGTGAACATTGTCAGCGATATGCCCACAAATCCCAAGAGCCCCTAGCTCCTCTACATTCAGTCATCACCACAAGTCCCTTTTGCAAATGGAGCATTGATTTCATGGCTTGCAACCTTCCATCTCAAAATGGCCACAAGTATATAATAGTTGTCGTCAACTACTTTACCAAGTGGGTCGAAGCCATGCCCACATTCAACGACATTGCTAATACTGCTGCAATATTTTTCTTTAACCATGTCATTACGTGGTTTGGAATTCTCAAGGAGTTAGTCTAGGACCATGGTAAACACTTCGAGAATGAGATTTTCCAAGAATTATCCTAGCTTCTTGGCTTCTTTTTACGGTGATAGATACCGCCAACATGTAGGGGATCTCCCTGATATGAGGTCCTAATTAGATCTCACAACTTTTGGTGTAAAAGTCCCATTCAGCTATATGGTCCGACCACCATTGCAAAGGCTTTTAGAAATATGCCTTGATCACAACACATACACAAGAGATCAATAACACCTCTTTGGGGTAGCAAGTATGTAAGCTTTGTGTGACACCAAATGTAAGATGCACATGGAACTTCCACGACTGGTAAAAGGAAATGAGCCTTTGGTTAGGGAAGTATTAGTATTATGCTAAGGGAGACCTAGGAGCGAAGAGAAAGGCTTGTTGATTTACCTACAAATTAGATCACGAGATAAACAACAGTCATGAAAACATATAACACTCATTCAACAATCCATATCTCAGCAATGAAATAGTTCATTAGTCTTAATATGTAATTAAGCTAACATATACTGTGAACATAACAAGAATAGTCTTACTCTATCCATGATACATGCATTAAGAAGTGTTGCTTCATAGAGCTTCTAATTATAGAAGAAAGACTCCAAGTACACTGTTACATAGGTGAAACACTAGATCCGGTATTAGAACGTGAAGCCACAACTTGCTTCTCCAAAGAATGATCTATCTCCTATGCACTACAAGAGAAGCCAAGGAAAGACTCTAAGAATCCAAGCCGCTTTCTTGAGTTATGAGGAATTATTTATAACAAATGAAAATTACTTTTGAATTTCGTCATGACTCTTCGACTTTTATGACCTATGGGCTTCCATACAACCTTTCATATTCTATACATGACCTTTTACATTTTATGTGTGACTTTTCACATTCCACAAGTGCCTCTTGAACTTCATTACATTAAACTTATTACAAAATACAAAATACATATAAGATGGTGGCTATATGAGACAAAAGTACTAAGAGGACAAAATGTTATCAAATTGATAAGTCATTTTCTTTCTCATGGAGTTCATTGGTAATTTATGTATGCCATGCTCTGAACTCTGTAGAGATGACTTTGATCCAAACTGGCAAGTCCGTTGCATACAACATCTTCACCTCCAATTCTTTTGTAAATGTGGTCTTGGAGCTTGATTGCACACTATTCCATATAATAATGTCTTTAGTGATATCCAAGCCTTCTTGTTTTGATACTTGTTTGATGTATTCTATGTAATGCCTTATTTCTTGAAAGATGGTTTCCCTTCCTCTTATTTTTTCAAGAGATCCTATTGAAATCATCCCATGTTTTTGTGCTAGAGACTCAAAACTGTTGTGCAGTCGACCATAAGCAACAATGGAATTAACCGACTATTCTCCAAGACATATGTAGTTCTGATGATGGAGTCTTAGCTATACTTTGTCAATCTTTGCGGCAATCCTGTCCTTTCTAACCAACTGTTGCAGAACATCCAGATATTTGGCAGCCCATTCATGGAGTTGATCAAAAACTCTATTTGCGACTTTCAATAGCTTTAAGACTTCTTGCATTTTCTTTTGAATGCCAACAAGGTGTTCCACTACTTGTTGTAGAAGTATCATTTCATCGTACAATTGGACCATTGTATCCTACATTATCCTTGATTCCTCTTGTATGGTTGACTGCCATTTTGCCATGTTGAAGTTGTGGGAAGATAGTAGATGGTTTTCCGTAACGAGATGTTCCGCTTGTTGCTTTACTGCAACCAACTCCTTCCTTAGTTGCACAGGTACTTTGAGTTGTCATGTGCTGCTATAACAAATGCAACATTAGCCGCCATGATTTCCTGGGGATTCCTCCTAGTATTAATAGTTATCACCTTTTTTTGTGGATACAAAGAATGGATTTTGAGGATCATCTGGGAAGTATCTTCGCTTTGTTTCACGATCCTTTTCTTGAGTTGATCAAACATGACATTACACACATCTATGTCTCTGTCTTCAAGTGGAGGTCTGATTCCCATTTCGTCAAATGGGAGATGACCACCTATAAGAGGAGGTTTTGCTAGAGAACTGGGTTCATCATCTATGGGTTGGATTGCCTCATCTTCCTCCAACTCTTATTTTATCTCCTGAGTCAATTGTTCTTCCTCCAACCTATGTGTTGCTTCCTCCTCTTGTGATTGCCTTTGCCGCTCTTTGTTAGCAGGAAAAGTTCCCTAAGAAAAGGGTTGAAAACCTCAACAAAGTAGAGTAAGATAATAAAAAAAGAACACTCAAACAAGCATTCCAAACATACATTGATCAAACTTGGATGGAGACATACCTGGAAGTCCTACATTTGAAGATGTTCCCGTAGGGTCCAAACCCTTTGCTTCCTCTAAGACGTGGAGACCTGCAAATCAATCACATAAGTATATACATAATAGATAATTCAATGTACATACATAGTAATATCTTAGATCATCATATATAAACATATATACTATCATTCATAAGATGAAAACATATATCGGGAACAAGACATCAACTTCTTTATTGATTAACAATAGTAAGTACAGGAAAGATACAAGCTAATCTAGGTCAAAGGCACCGATGAAGCCTTCCTCCAAATCCGTCTAGCCCGAGCCACAACGAAAACCTCTCTAATAAGTGCAAGTAGATGCTAGATAACGATGTTGAGCATCTATGGAAAGGAAACCAAGGTTTCCTAAACACTGGGATTGTAGGAGGCACGAGAAAACTAGACTTGATCTTAGAGAAATCGAGTATAATGTTGATATCCTTCTTCTTCTATGAATTAGGCCTACCCAAGTGGTGTATATATATCACCTTAAATTGGTTATTTCAGTTAGGCCACGGGTTCCTGTAGGTGGGATCTTGGCAAAACCTGTAAACCTCGCCTGAAAATAGCATTTTATTTTATTTGTTCATATTTTAGAATGTATATGTGGGTATAGTGTTATGGGACTTGTGTATGTACGCTATTTAGTATGGGAAAAGTCACGTATGGATTTTGAGATACTATTTGTTTTGTATAAAGTCAAGTCTGCATAGGAAAAGGGACTACCCAGGCCACAAAAGAGCATTAGCTCTATAGGAGTATTGAATGATGCTATAACACTCTTCTTCTACTCTCCTTATTCCATCTTCTTATTCTTGCTACATCTTCAGCAACTCTTCTTGCCTCCTCTTCTCCTCTTCTTTTTGTTGCATCTATTAGTGTCAGCCTTTACAGCCTCCCTCCAGTGATCAAATATGCTCTTACAAAGTGATTTTGAAGTGTAAAGGTCAAATTTTGTCATTTCAGTGAGTCTTCAAGCAAAATTTGGTCACTAGGCATTAGGTCTAAGGTTTGCTTTAACTTCTTCTTAATTTGCCCAAATGTCAGTCCATGTCATCATTCAGCTGAGCCTATCATCATTCATAGGGTTTTCATTATCATGTCAGT